>CM061920.1:101295395-101598392 GCA_031002005.1 Vandiemenella viatica | reverse complement strand
TTCCTATAATTTCGTGCATTAATCTTTGTTGGTAGTCTTCATATTACAATTTATTATTTTTTCTTTTTTTGTTGCCATTATAAGCAGCATTTCCTATACATTAGAATGCCACCAGAAATTACATCCAAAAACTTATAGATTGGAAATAAGCAAAGTAGAATAATTTCATAATTTTAAAATAACATTGAGATGAAATACTATCAGCAAACTGCAGTGAGAATCAATAACGAATGGCATCAAGTTTAAAAAACAAGGGCTTTTGGAATTGTAGTCAGTTATGGATCTCCTCTTTCTAGAATATTGTATTAAGTCAAATCCCTAAATGATTTGACGATCGAAACAGATGTGTTTAACGCATAAAACAGTAATACAAGGATAGCAAATCAATAGGGTGATAGGATGTTTAGGCATTTATAGTACCAGCCTGGATCTTGCGTTCATTTCTTGAATTTTAAGTACCAAGCGAGTCTACGGAAATGAGTATATTGTTTACTATTGTTTATGAACAATTATTTTACAGCAGTTTATCTCAATAACAGATGAAATGTAATTAATTTAACTTAATCTAATTTAATTTCGATAGAGCAAATTCACCGGCCACAATTACCCTACTATTTTGCTTTTTACGGTTTTTAAATTCTTTCAGAATTTCAGGAAAATTTCTCGCCTCTTCCGTTGGTAAATTATTCCATTCCCAGATTTCATTACCAACAAAAGAAAATGTTTTCACTAACTTAAGCGCGAAATCAAGCGTCAGAATAAGTTAACTTTGAAAACTTATAAAAATTTGGTATGTGAATTTTCATTAAAAATGTTTAGTCACTACTCGCTTGTTTTTCAGTTACTTCAAATAAAATTATTTAATCAAGAAATTTACTTAATTTTGGCAAATTTATCACTTTTAATTATCAAATCCATTGCAGTAGATCTTACTGTTAATAGCAACCCCGTCAGGAAAACACTTTATGTTTTAGAAGGTTTTTTTTTCTGTCGTCAGTCTTTAGACTGGTTTGATGCAATCCTTCATTTCCTATCCTGTGTTAACCTCTTCATTTCTACATACCCCTTACAGCCCACGTCCTCAATTATCTGCTTCATATATTCTAATCTCTGTCTTCCTCTACAGTTCTTACCTTCGACTGTTCCCTCCACTAACAAATTAAGCAATCCAGCATGTCTCAAAATATGACCTACCAGCCTGTCTCTTCTTTCTGTAACCTTCCTCCATAAACTTCTTTTCTCACCCATCATTTCCAAGACTCGTTCATTTCTTACTTTGTCTGTCCACTTAATTTTCAGCATTCTTCTGTAGCACCACATTTCAAATGCTTCAAGTTTCTTTCTTTCCGGTATTCCTAAAGTCCAAGTTTCCACACATAGAGTTTTAAAAAGTTCTTTCTAATACCGAGATCAATATATGAAACTAAAAGGTTTCTCTTTTTCATGAAGGCTCTTTTTGCTAGTGCTATTCTGCTTTTAACATCATTCCTGCTTCGGCCATCGGTTGTAATTTTGCTTCCCAAGTAACAGAACTCACTCACTTCTCCTATTGCATACGATCCTATTTTTATATTTAATCTACTAGTGTTGGTATCATTTCTGCTACATTTCATCACTTTAGTCTTACTTTGATTTATATTCAGTCCAAAATCTTCCTTCAGTATTTTGTTCATGCCATTCAATAACTTCTCAATATCCTTAGCCCTCTCTGCTAACAATGTCATCAGCAAATCGTAGCATACTGATTTTTTCTCCCGGAAAACTTATGCCACATGGAAATTTTTCTTTGACCTTCTTCATTGCTTCTTCTACATACAAGTTGAATATTAACGGGGATAGACTACAACCTTGTCTCACACCCTTTTTAACTGATACACTACTCCTTAGCTCTCCTTAGAACATCCGATACTGTTGAGAGTAATTTGTCCATCGGAAGGGGACGATAAAACTCTCGGCCCTTTATGGTGTCTCTGGGAAAAGTTGCTACAAACAGGTGTACCATCGCGTTTCACTCTGTTCCCTCTTTCATCTCTCATCGACAATAAACCACACTAAACACATATACATCACAATTATTATTCCATAAAACTGTAACACGAACACTTTCACATTGTGAAAGGACTCGGCGAACAATCGCAGTTAGCAGTTGTCAGCTTGATTGTCACGCAACAAAAACGTTCCCCCACAGTAACGGTCTACACCCGGACATGGGTAAGTTAAGATAATGTTTTGGGGAAAAAATGTGGATTTCATACTCCAGCAGTACCTTGCTAGTCCATTGCCATGACACAATCACCAGTTTACAAACAAGAAACAGCGTATTTGACTACCAAAACCAGTGTGTGGGAAAACTTAAATCGCAAGTAATTAAATTAATCCTACAAAAATGCATTTTTATTTAGTTTAATATTGGCCTACCGAGCGCGATGGGTGAGCGGCAACGCTCTGCCATCGCATTTTAGAGGAGGCAAGTTCGACTTCCCGCTCGGGCACCCAGATTTAAGATTTTAATGATTTCTCCAAATCACTCCCGGGATGCTTCCTTCAAATGGCCATAGCCGAATTCCTTCCTGTACCTTGTGTCCACTTCCTTTCAGCCTCTAGTGACCTCAACGAGGCATGTAGTGATAGGCAAAAGAGGTCTATAAAATGTGCTGCCAAGTGAGATTCAAATAAAGCCCAGTACCCTGGATATGTGTGAAAAGGCACTTATGCAAGGGCGTATCCAGGATCAGAACTAGAGGGGGGCAGGATTTGAACTAGGGGGGGCTACTCATTTTGGTTTCGAGGAAGAGGGGTGGGGGACTGAAACATGACATTACAAAATCAAACTCAAACCTATTCAGGAAACTATTTTTATCATTGATTAATATAGTAACCCAACTTCTTAATCTAAGGACCTACTATGTAGTTAATTAAAATCGTAAGTCAGTTAGTTTTTTATGTAAACATTAATTGTCTCGGATTTTAAATTTCAATAATTTTGTTTGTCAATATCTCATGGTGTTCTTTAACGAAATTTCGATGCACACTCATCAGACATAATCCAGTCAATCTTTCTCTCCCAAAATGCTCCTGAACTAGTTCTTCACTCGTCGAAGCGTACTGAAGGCAACTTAAATTTTCTTCTAGGGGGGGGGGGCAGCAGCCCCCCTCTGCCCCTCGCTGGATACGCCCATGCACTTATGCACACTACAGACGAAAGAGACTTGAGTGACATAGTTGAAGTTGTAAGAAAGGACAGATTCAGAAAGGAAAGCTTAAATATTGACACACCAGAACAAACGCTAACAATGAAAAGAATGAAGTGACTGGTGCAAATCATGAGGATGGGAAGTTATTCGGACATGACAATTTTCAAAGAACCATCCCGGAATTTCCCTAGAGTGATTCCGGGAAACCACGGACACCTGGATTTCCAGATGGGTATTTGAACCCGCGACTACCCCAATGCCAGGCCCGAACGTTACCGCTCTGCCACTGGACACGGTCTGTCGGAAGAGCGTGTATGAGACAGATTGTACAGGTGCAGCAAGTCGTACAAGCGAGAGTAGTTGATAGGAGAAGGAAACTTGGATAGAGAGTTAAGATTGGAAGAGGAGACAAATAATCTACAGAAGAGGAAATATCAATTGCTGATGACGATTTAATTTTTTATTTTTTCCTTTCACTTCACGGATTGGGCATTAATGCCAGTTCTATCTCACCTCAGTGCTTTTACAACATGTTTTCCTAGGTCTACGGACGTCTCTGCGGAGTTCTGGCTTCTACTGAATCGTCAGAATTGGAAATCTTTTCTAATCCATTCTTTCAATATGCTGCCTTCACGTATCTCTATATTCCTCTATACTTTGGTTCAAATTTTATACCAAGTTCTTCGCGATTTAATGTAATTGAATAGCACTGTACGGATACCTTTGCAGTGCCTCTAAGCTTTTATTATAAGGAAGTTGTAGCCTTATAAGCACCAACTGATTTGATTGAAGGATACAGCTGAAGTGAGAGATGTGTATCATACAATGTGTAACATTACTAAAAAAAGAATTGATTCAGTTTGGTTACTTAAAAAACTATGAATCGGTGAGTTGAAAATTATATTTAGCGTCATAAGTGTGTTGACAGAAACGTGCTTTGTGAGTCAGGTTCCCGAACTTCAAGTAAGAAAATCGTTGTCAATGATCGGTGTATACAATCCATTACTTGCCAATGCGTATAAGTACAAAGGCACATCAAGGGAATACGTGTGTGCAGATAGCTTGATAGTATTTATGTGAGTCTATCGAGGAGTACAGCAATGTGGAATAGAGCTGTAACGCACAGCAGTAGCGATACCGGTGTTAGTCAATCGTCTGCTCAGACACGCCGCTCACGCAATCAAGGCGTGTGTGTATTTGCTTGGCTAGGTGCCACCTGAGGAGGAGACCCCTAATCTGCCGCCCGTTGCCCGGCTAATTGCCCCGGGGACAGTGTAGTTCCCTGAGGCACAGCAACTCTCTAATGTTGAGCTTCACCGCGCCATTCCCGCGCGCTGTTGTATTCACGATCAGCACCTGATGAAACCTGAGCTATATGCAGCAGGTTAGCTGTCAAATGGATGACAATGCAGTGCGCGCTTCATAATTTTTAACGTCTGTAATTCACGATAACGGAGGTATACTACCGTGCATCACTGCAGGAGCAGTATTAAATGTACAAGTTCAAGTGAAGTTATATTCACTCTTACTCGTACACTCCTTTGATTTCAAATGATTTTCTTTTTAGCTGTCACGCCCTATTATTCTAATGATAATCACTAGTGGGAAATAATTCACCAGAACGTTATTCGAAAAATCTTTGTAACTCACGGTTTTTGAAACCCATCATCTCTAAATAATGAGGTCAGACATTCAATCAGAGTTCTCTCTTTCTACTGTATCGCTACATCTATGCCCGGTGACTAGCAATGTCAAGGGCAAAGGCAGACGTGTCTTCTTAAAAAAATTGTTTATTAGCTGAAAAACTATCGAAAATGTACACATATAATGAAAAAGATATTATATATGACCTAACCGGATAAAATGATGTAGAGAATGTGCAGTTTTCAAGATTTGCACATTGGCAGTAAATATTTATTAACAGAAAATTCCTTAACTACTGAATGTAAGTAAAAGCCTGGGAATGTATTTAATGATTTCTCGTAGTAATTCCTATTTAGACGAGTTTTTGAAAATTAATTACCTCAGAAACTGTTGATTACAAGGAAACACTAGATTATGCTTTTTCGGATTGAGATGTCCCATTCTGTAGATCTCATTGTTTATCAGTAAAAAGAAATGTTGTTGTTAGAATCAGTAGTTTTATTGCCATAATGTATTTAAGTTACATAAGTTCGTTTGATTTGATTTGAATGCGGTTCTCGACGGACAAGGTTATCATGAGGAATGTTTAATATTATTACTTGTCATAGAAAGGATAATGGTTGTAACCTAGTGGACAGGCTAGTGAGTAATAAAGAATGTACTTTATTGAGATCTGGTTGACGTTCAAAAGAACCGACTTCCCTTGTGTTACCGAATGTTTTGGGTCATTAATTTACTGAAGTGATGGAGGGCTTCTCGAATATAGTGCAGGTTTTTTTAAAACAATGGACACAGTGTGACATTTTGAGCTTGCCTGTGTGGATGTTCGACGAATGAAAGGTTTCTTTGAGAACCCCAATCATAGTGTTCCATCGGAGCTGTCAGACATTTCGCAGACGTCGCTGGCAAAGAAACATTCATTAACAATAAACTGTTTGTACGTAAGAAGTGCAGCCCACAGAGACTGACTATATGGAGGGGGATGACCTACCAAGAAAATGACGCTGGTGGTGGGGTTATCCCAGCCAATGGAATTCATTCCCGCTGCTTGCTGATATTTTTTGTTTGTTATATGCTCAGCCAATCGGGAGAAAGAAGAGGAACGAGCTCCGCCCAAGGCGAGTCAACGAGGGAGGTAGAAGGGACCGAGACGGACATTCCATGTAAGACCAGCGGATGGACACTTGATGTCGGACCGGCGGAGACTGGACGAGAGGGACTCTGGTTTCGGCGCGACCAGACAGCAGCGGGCGATCTGCGCTACCGAGGCCACATTGCTGAGGTCCCGAGGGTTGAGGACGAACTGCCGGCTGTCGCGGAGGAGAGACACCAGACGCCACTCCACCCTTCGCTCAGCTGATGCGACTACCTGGGGCCTGCCGAAACACGACACAGCTCTGCCCGCCGCCGCGGTTGTCGACACAGCTCTCCTCGCGGGTCACCGACACGACGCATCGCATGGCCTGCGCTGCTCAACATTACAGTAACGCAATCGTCTACAGAGACCACAACGAGCTCCAACAAAATTAAAGAACTATAAATTACACTACCTGAGAGGGAACAACCATTTCCCCTTTCAAGTAATTGTTTCATCGAAATAAATTTGCTTTCTATGTATAAAATCAATAAAATCAGTATGTTCCTTTTTAATATTTTATGTTTCACTTGTATTAATGTGAAGGACCACTTCGGAAGAGAACCCTACCCACAATCATTTATCTAATTATTAGTTAGTAAAACTGTCTATTTAGTAGTAAATCCTGAGACATACAGAGCGGGACACTACAGGATTAATTAGCACAAATAATAACGGAAAACATGAAGATTCTCGAAACTGACCGGTAGCATCGACTGATGCTATTGATACAACACGTTAACATAAATTATAAGAGAGAGATCTGGAGGAAAGAAAGTAAATATGAACTATAGAAGTAAAGTGCCACAACGATGAAAACGCATATTGAGCGAAATAAAAATTTAAACCATTTTTGTAAGACATCGTCCTGCATAATTGAAGGGAAGGCGTCTGTCCGTACCAAAAAAATCATGTAGGGCAGATGACAATGGTAACCGAATGACTAAGAATCGAGAACTCCGTGTGGAGCACGTCGCAGGTTTTTTTGGCCATTACCGGGTAAGTGTATGCCACCATCGGTGTCGGGTATGAATGTTTAATGTCGGAAGATTAACTTGGTTGGTTACCAGTTGCTTTCTCGGGTCTGAAAATGTTTGAATTTGTTAATGTATGTTTGTAGGACTGTAATGAGTAGTGTGTTCAGTTGTTGACTGTTGTGAATCAGAAATTAAGAATGCAAAGCCCGGTGCGGGTTCACTCAAGGTCAGACCTACTCTTCCGATAAGAAACGGGTTGTTCACTACACTTGACGTCCCCATCCGATAGGCGAATCAGCATCAACAATGTCGTACGGTCTTACTCTATAGGAGCAATCCATAAATTACGTCACACGTTAAGGGGAAGGGAGGGGGTGAACAAAGTGTGACATCATGTGACAAGGGTGGGGGATGGGGGGACAAGCATAATCTTTGTGACATCACATACATAATTTGTATTAGTTTTTGGCACGTGGTGGCCGCGCAAGTTCACGTTCGCTGTACGTACACCAAAAGACTACCACTGTCTTTGAGGCTTTGGGAATGTATGACTTCAGCATACTTATTTAAACGATCGTGTGGCATTTGTGGTCTATATCTTTCGTCATACAAAGTCATTAATCAATACAAACAATCACATAAGAGGCAACAGTGGTTTTTCCCATCACGATGATTTGTCCTTAAATACGAATAATTCCAGCTAGATGTGCAGGAGATATTATTTATTTGATAAACGATGATGATGCTATATGATTGAACGTTGACACATCAAATGTTCCTAATATTATCCACATCGAGAATGAAGTGGCTGCTATGCCGGTCAATAAATAATATAAAGGAATCTGACAGCAAAGTGTGCTCAGAAACACTTGTGGCTGCACCAGAATTCTACTCTGCTATCATATCTGCCACAGATGGCCGCCTATACCTCTGTACAGAGCGAGCAAGCCTCCGGCCTCCACGTTCTGTGACGAGGCGTGGACGTCCACCACAATGTCGCCAAGTCGTGGTTGCACCGTCCTTTTGCCACTCTGCATAGATGCTCACTACAGTAGCACGCGAACAGCCGACCGGCCTCGCCGTTACCTAGAAGTTTGTTCCCAGGTGCCTCACGCACAAACCACCAGCCCCGTAAGTTAAGGGAACTGCGTGACCTGTGCTTAGACATCTGGTGCCAGACACTCCGGAAACCTAATCCATGCCAAGCCGAATCGTTGCTGTATTGCGCTCCAAAGATGGACCAACACACTAATCAGCAGGTGGTCATAATGTTTTGGCGGATCAGTGTAGATGGCTGTGAATCGTAATCAGGACCGCGGGTACACAACGTACCAGATTTGAACCTGTCCCCGCCCCGCATATTACGGAAGCACTTAAAGCGTACGGACTTGATTTAGTACATCAGAAAATAGCTTACTCTTGACTATGGTAGGTCCGTAACATTTTATTACTAAACATCTATTATACAGGGCGTTCGCCGGAAAACGCTACCCTCAAAGTCTGTTGCCGTCGGCAACTTGCTCGGTCAGTCGTGCCAGCAGTTTCCGCCACAGGGCACCGTGAATCACCACACTGTTTAACACCTCCGCTGCCCCAACAGTGGAGTGCAGTGACCCTTACATTGTTAAGAACGGTTTCTTTGCATTGTAGATAGTTTGTGACTTCAGTCTCTTATTAATCAGTGTTGTGAACAAACGTTTCTTTGCGGTTTGGCTGGTTTGGGGCTTCATACTCTTATTAATCTGTACCGTGTTTGAGTGTGAGTAAAATTATGGTACGTTACAGTTTGCAACAAAGAATATTTCTCTACGATACATATATGATGAAGAAGTCGTTTAAAAAGTGTCGCAGTAAATTTCGTCGCGAATTTCCTGGCGCTTTACTGCCAGCTAAATCAACAATTCTGCGTCTGGTTAAAAAAGTAAGAGAAACGGGTTCATTTTTTAACAAAGAAGAGACTGTCGGTCAACCGTATTCTCACAGAGGAGAAAATTGACGATATCGCTTTTCGACTAGAACAGTCACCCAAAAAATCATTAAGTCAGTTAGGGCAGCGTGTGTCTCGAAATATGTTCAGAAGATGTGAAATGTGCATTACACAAGAGTGTCAACACTTCCAGCATCTTTTATAAGGTAAGCTAATGAATTACGTCACATTTAAATGCTTAGCACACAAGTTTATGAAGTTTATGAAGCGTAATTATTATGAAATAGTCCGCGGCCGACGGTCGAACAATGCCGGAAACTGACCGCTCGCTCGCCGGGAGCAGTTTCTTCCTTGTAGCGCTAACAGTGGGTTGCGTTTCCCGGAGAACGCCCTGTATTAAGTGTGCGGATATTTTTGCTTCTCTCAATGATTTGACTGTTTTTACTAATGTAAGAAGCACCCTCGAGCCGATAAACACTTGAATGAAAATTTAATAAACAAAACCAAGTTTTTATGGACAAACGCTGAAGTTTGCAGTTGCAACCAGTCAAGAAAAAAATTAAGTGAAGAATGTATTTTTACTTGGCAGGAGGGTATGTCTATCACGATGAATAATTTATCTACGTTGCAGAATAGCGAATTCAGTTCAAAGAACACATTCAGTATACAATGGAAGATGGTTTAAACTATTCAATCTATCAAAAGCTGCAATATTTAAAATCTGTACGATTATGTAACATTTATAATTATATGCACATGAATAATATTGTCATACAAACTTTTAAAGGGCGAGAAACACTGATGGGTTATTGTAAAGTATGGTTAATTGACAATATGACTGTTAAGAAGCACTGTAACATGTAAACAGAAAATATTTTGTGGCTTACAGTGCTAAGTCAAATGAAATTTAGTTTCCACGATCCTGATACTTGAATGGATTTACTGTAAAAATACCTTCAATTTTTAATGACAATAATGTTAACCGAATGAAAGTGATTGATATGTTCTCATTTCAACTGGTACAAATATTGTATAAATATTTTTTCCTGTAATGTTCTACCTTGAATGATGAAAGGAAAAGTCTAAGTGAAATAAATAAGGTTAGTATTAAATTTAAACCAATATAATCTTTGCAGTTTTATTGAACTTCAGTATGCAATGCATATGCATGTATGTGTGTATTCATATATCAGATATTCTAAGATCGAACATTGTGTCACCCGGAACCCATATCATATGAAACTCTTTACTTTCATTAATATCTAGATGCCGTTTTTTAAGTAAAATATTACTAAAATATTATAATAATTTTATATTTAGTTAAATTTTTTTAAAGATTATTTTCAGATTGATTTATAAGCACGGTACTACAAAACTGAAAATGAGCTGCTTAACGTCAGCAATAGCAAGATTAATTGCTAAGAATATTTAGTTGTGTATTGTTAAAAAAAGCGTCACTTTTTATAGACTCCTAAGAATATGTTACGTAATCATATGTATTATTACTAAAAGGTGTTTTTTTTTATTGTCACAAGCCATTTTCTCCTTTCATACATAATCGAAAAAGATAACAGAGATATCATTTTAAACCTTTAGATATCCGTTTCGGTCACTTCATATTTCAAGAAAGTAATTTTTCCAAATTCGATCCTTGAAAGGGAAAAATGTCAATGTTTCCAAAATGCGATTTTTTTTCTGTCACGAGCTATTATTTACCAGGATACCTTAACGAAATCGATAAATGAAGTATTATTTTAAAGTTTAAGATCTTAGATTTGCTGACATAGTATATTAAGAAATGAATTTTTTGGAATTTATTCCTCAAAGGGCAAAATAATCAATATTTCTGCAACGTGTTTTTGTGTTTCGAGCCATTTTATCTTCCTTGATATCTAATCGAAATCGAGAAATGAGGTACAGTATTATTTTATAGGTTTAGGTCTTGGCTTTGGTCAAATCATATTTTAAGAAATGATTTTTTCGGAATTTGACCCTTAAAGGGCAAAAGTAACATTATTTCCATAACGTGTTTTGTTGTTAAGAACCATTCATCTCCATTGATACCAAACCGAAATCGATAAATGAGGTATCGTTTAATTGATAATGGTCTCCAGTCAGGCAACATTTTTGGAATTTGGCCGTTAAAGGAAAGAAGTAATAACTAGAAAGTCGCGCGTATGAGACAGTTGAGAGCCAAACCCCTAGATATCTGCAGCACATAACACATAGAAATTAATGAACTGCTTCACTGGCGTCGGCTTTTGGCACGTACCTATTACATTAAACAAATAAACAATTGATACAAATGAAGTGGTTCTTCTTTCATTCAATTACAAACCACCAACTATTCATCGTATTTGCGAAATTTTCGCACGGGTCATCTAGTATTTCATATTTCTCTAATAAGTTGATAAAACAACTTATTTTTTTTTTGGTTAAGAATTTACAGCTCATCTGCGTCGATGTCATTTAAGTTGGGAATGGAAGGAATTCTGCCATGTCCTTTTAAAGAAATCACTGTGACACATGCCTGGAGTGATCTCGGTAAACCAAGGGGTATCAAATCTTCACTATCCCGAGCATACGATAACTAATTAAAAAAATATATGTCCTAACAACATGCGTAAGTGCATCGTTATTGAATGAAGCTGTAATGATTTTTTTTTGTTAATTCTCTGTAACTGGATTCTTCTTTAGGTTTTTGCTTGGGTTGTGTCAAATGATAATATGTGTTAAATCTGTTGTAAAATGCGTTGTCCTCCCGTTAATTATACCCATTTTGTAAAGGTTGATACAACTCTTTATAATTTATGATTTAGTCCATTTGTTTTTTCATTTGCATGAACTGATATGTACGATATCATGGTATTATATCCGTCAGAAATTCTAATATTGTTTAGGTATTTCAGCGATTATATTTGACAACATCCTTAAAACTACCCACTTTTTCTTACGTGATATTTATGATTGCACAATCAAAATTTTGCTGAAATATGCGTTTAACTGTAATCCAGTTCTGACGCTTGAAATCGCAGTAAGAGCAATTGAGCAGCGCCACTGAAGCTGACTCGATTAGCGTCAGGATTCGCATTATTCCGACACTGATAATCCCTCGAGGCTACAGCGATGTGTTAATTATCTCTCTACTGCTGTAGGCTACGGATGTTAAGACAGTTTAGCAACAGATAGCACAGAGACCGGTGCATAGGTAATAACATTCGGCTTCAACTCGCAGGTAGGCAAATTATGTGAATGATTCCCTAGCTGTGGTCCATACACTTCACTGACGGTAATTATCAAATCAAGAATCAAATAACGCCATAGTAAATGTACTAGACTGTCCTATAAAGTAAAATTAGTCTGACGAAAGTATACTAAACCATTGAAACTTTTATCTTTTATGTAAAAATGGATGTTGGTGTATATATATATATATCCGAGTTTAATTGACCGATCACCATGAAAGTTGGCCCATACATACGTATATTTTTTCGTGGAGGAGATTTATGACTAAAAAATCAAAAAAACCATCCTCTCTTCCACCTTACAACCCTTATTTACTATACAAAACCACATTCTTTCCGATTTCGATGTAACTTTGCACACGTATACTTTCAAACAAAGGGAAAATACTGTCTACATTTGGTTTGTAAAGACCATTCCCGCTCCTCATTTATCGATACCCCTCTTAATTTCCATGTTCCCTATAGAAAACCACAATTGGTTTAAATCCCGTCAGAATTGTTTCAGCTCTTTTTAAATTATGTCAGATTGTTAATAAAACAAATGTATGTGCCCTAATGTCTCAACATGTACGTTAAATTTCAACATGGGGCCCCAAGCCTTCAAGTTGAGAAAATCAATAAAAAATTGTATTTTTAATTTTTATTTTTACTTTTATTATTTTTTTTTTTAATTGCAATGGAGCACACGCTCCGGTGGCAATTTCCGTACACACCCAACTTCCCCCTATCCTGCACCCAACTACATTTGCTCTCTACAAATTTCGACTTTAAATTCTTTTAACGTTTTCGGTAAGTTATTCATCATTCCCCTTGGCAACTCATTCCAATCCCTGACACCCTTACTTAAAAAAGAAAATCTTCCCACACCCTTGTGCCTGAAATCGAGTGCCAGCTTGTGGTCATGGTGATCTTTTCCCTTCCATGAACTACTTTTCATACCTACTGCAATATCTTTCCATGCCTCATCACCAGTGTATGCCCTGTACACTCCCATGACCCTCCTCATCCTCCTCCTGTCTTGCAATGAATCCCATTCCAGCTCCTTTATCATATCCGTCACTGATTGCATTCTGCAATAATTTCCACAAACAAATCTAGCAGCCCTTCTTTGCACCTTCTCCAACTCCTGTATTTGATACTCAAGATGTGGGTCCCATACTACACTACCATATTCGAGCAATGGTCTGACCAAAGTTTTGTAACCCAATTTTTCTACGTGATGCCGGAACAACATATATCCAGATACGGATTATGTATGTTGTATGTTTTAATGCGCGGATGGTGCATGTTTCAATTATCTAGCAGCAACTTTAACAGATGTGATTAGGTTGAAATACAGCCTGGACAAAAATGTAAGCTGAAATTCCGTATCGCAGCATACAATTCACGCCGTTCTGGGCATTGTTCGGGTATTTCAGTGTTTAATTTACTTCTGAAAACTGATGGTGCCAAGTTAATGAAACTTGGTACGTATGATTCACATCGAAAATACAGAAGTCTGCTTCAAACCATATTGGACCGGAAAACGACGGGTACTCGGCTAGTTATTTCTGTAAATTAACAGCCAGTATTGTAATTATGTAATTATATTAACGACACTTACATAAGATTTTAATAAATACTAATTAACCTGTTTCAATCTAATTTTCCGTTACTCTAGTCACGAAAATAATTTCTTTCATATGCACGATTACTTTTCAACAGATCATTAGAATTTTCGTTACACTCCGTAATGAACTAAGACGGGTTACCGTAATTGTTCTTGAGTAACAAGGATTCTATAGAACCAAGGAACTTGCAACTCTGGGACCTTATAAGTTGATGATTGGACTAGTTTAAAATGGATTTAAAGACCAAAAGAGACAGCTGGAAGGAGATATATATAGAGAGAAAGAAACTGTCCTACCCATCCCCAGTTCCGTGTTGGCATCCGCTAAGTCTAGATGTGCGACAAGGAAAGTGCTCGCCGCGCTGTCGCGTCGGGCGGGTCGAGTGCCCCACCGCACTCGGCTTTGCCGGCGGCAGCAGTGGCCACGTTGACGACCCGGCTAACGGAAACGGACTTGGCAACGGATATGAATAGGACGGCTACGCAACATGGTACGACGACCTGGCAACCGAATCTGGATTCGAATATGGATACAACTGAGACCGTTCACACAACGCAAACGACAACCGGGCCTGCCCACGGACTCTACTCCCGCGCAACCAAGCGGTGCACCTCACCGCTCCTCGGCGGTAAAGCGAAGATGTCGAGGAGTGAGAAGAGAGCCAGCAACAGTAAAATCAGCATTCCTGTGTCGCAGCTCGCCACGACCAGCAAAGACAAAAAGGCGGGAAAGAAGAAAATCGTCGGTGCCTTCAGTTTCCCAGAACCATCCGCCACACTCCAGTTTCGTGGAACATCCACGAACAAAAACAGAAAAACGAGCTCAGCTGGAGGTAAACCGGACGGCGAAGGGTTCACGCAATCACGTCGCACCTGCAATAGGACGGCTACGCAACATGGTACGACGACCTGGCAACCGAATCTGGATTCGAATATGGATACAACTGAGACCGTTCACACAACGCAAACGACAACCGGGCCTGCCCACGGACTCGACTCCCGCGCAACCAAGCGGTGCACCTCACCGCTCCTCGGCGGTAAAGCGAAGATGTCGAGGAGTGAGAAGAGAGCCAGCAACAGTAAAATCAGCATTCCTGTGTCGCAGCTCGCCACGACCAGCAAAGACAAAAAGGCGGGAAAGAAGAAAATCGTCGGTGCCTTCAGTTTCCCAGAACCATCCGCCACACTCCAGTTTCGTGGAACATCCACGAACAAAAACAGAAAAACGAGCTCAGCTGGAGGTAAACCGGACGGCGAAGGGTTCACGCAATCACGTCGCACCTGCAAGCCTCCGCCGACCCTAGACCCCAGCAGAATAGAACTCAGAAACCGATATGACGCGCTGTACCAGGAAGGACCGGAGCAGCAGCAGCAACAGCAGCAGTTGC
This sequence comes from Vandiemenella viatica, assembly GCA_031002005.1. NCBI lineage: Eukaryota > Metazoa > Arthropoda > Insecta > Orthoptera > Morabidae > Vandiemenella > Vandiemenella viatica. The sequence continues at coordinate 101,583,273 of CM061920.1, read as the reverse complement.
AGCATCAAACACGGCCACAGCAGCAGCAGCAGCAACAACAGCAGTTGCAGCATCAAACACGGCCACAGCAGCAGCAGCAGCAACAACAACAGCAGTAGCAGCAACAACAACAGCAGCCGCAGCAGCAACAACAGCAGCAGCCGCAGCAACAACAACAGCAGCCGCATCGACAACAACAGCAGCCGCAGCAGCCACAGCAGCAACAACAGCAGCCGCAACAGCAACAACAAATACAACAACAGCAGCAATCAAAGCATTTGATCCCTCCTATTGTGGTACAATTTCAAAACAGTTATAAGGAACTGTACCAAATGATCAAAGGCATTCTGGAAAATCAACCTTTCCAAGCCAAGTCGGCGGGAGGCGACAAGGTCAAGCTAACCTTCAGTTCAACCGACCACTACCTTAAGGTGACCGCAGCGCTGCAGAGGAAGGGCATACCCTATTATACCTTCCCTTCTGCTGCTGAGAAGATACTGAAGGTCGTCCTCCGTGGGATGCCCTCAACATTACCAACAGATGACATCCAGGAAGAGCTTGAAGATATCGGACTTGACATACGCACAGTGGCCCAGCTGAAGAGACCTGGCACTTCAGACATTATGCCACTCTTCTTGGTGGTCATGCCTGACAGGCCCCAAAATAGAAACATCTTTCAACTGGAGTCTCTTATGTCACTACGCATCTCAGTTGAAAAACTGAGATCCTCCAATGGCCCAGTTCAATGCTTCAATTGCCAGGCCCTAGGACATGTCGCCCACCACTGCAACATGCCCTCAAAGTGTGTAAAGTGTGCAGGAGCACATTTATCAAATGACTGCACTCTAAAGAAGGGGGAGGGCAGTCCCAAATGTGCAAATTGCGGTGGTCAGCATGTGGCCAGCTATAAAGGCTGCATGGCCTTCAAACGGGCAAGGGACAGGCAGCGCGGGGTCGCTGCAGAACAGGCTGCCAACGCGCAAAAGCAGCGTAAGGAAAAGAAAAGACAGGATTCCGGGAACACCCAGCCACCAGCTGACAAACCCACCACAGAGCGGAACCAACCACGACGAGGCGACAATAACGCAACCTCCACGACATCTCAGAAGTCACCTAAGACATCTCAGAAGCCACCTAAGCACCAAACCCCGCGGGAAAAGGCACAAGGTGCCAATATGAAGAAGAACAACACCAATCCGTCAAAGAAAACAACTCCAATGATCTCCTACGCGGAGGCATCTACTAGCCAGTCGCGAGACACTACAGAATCACTGCCACAATCGGCAGAAACTCAAGGCCTGCCCACTCAAGGAAGGCAAAACCACCAACAGCACTATCCACTCCCCACAGAAAGCAACGAGGGAGGAGCAGCTATGGGTCGTCTGTTCGACATTGTTGGGTCGCTTCTGACAATGTTAACGACGCTACTGACAAAGTTCGATCAACTGGCCGCGGACATTAAATCCGCAATAACGACGGCTCACCGAGCTGACCTTCCACAGAATTCCCACGCCAGTCATGGACAGAGTTAACATAGATGGCATATCAATATGCATATGGAATGCCGACGGCATTTTCCAACAACTCGGTGAGTTTCGGCAATTCCTACGGGAAGAGAACGTAGATATATGTCTAGTAGCCGAAACTCACTTAAAACCTGGTCTCAGAGCAACGGTAGCCAACTACCTGTGCTACCGACATGACAGACCCACTGCGGGAGGAGGAGTGGCCATATACATTAAAAGAGGCATCCCTCACCACACGGTACACACTCCACCACTGCAAATAATCGAAGCAACAGCAATCGAAATGGCAACCACATCGGGACCGGTCACCGTCGTCTCAGCATACAGACCGCCACGAAGAGCACCAATTGAAGATGATATCCGCCAGCTGCTCACCCTTAGGGGTAAGCTCATCATTGGAGGCGACTTCAATGCAAAACATCCTGCATGGAAGTCAAGAGTAAGCAATGCAGCGGGAAACCAGCTATACAGAATGAGTGCCAGGAACAACCTCCAGGTCTGGGGACCGGACGAGCCGACCCACCACCCCTGGAGCGGCAGCCGCCCTGATGTCCTTGACATAGTAATCACCCGAGGCATTGCTGGATTCGTCTCCGCAACCACCATGAACAGGCTCTCATCAGACCACTCTCCAGTCATGATGAACATCGACGTTGGATCTTGGAGACGAATCGTTCCAAATGAATTTAATTATAACCGTACAAACTGGGAACGGTTCCGCGAAGAAGTCTCAGAATCCCTCCAGCGCCTGCGCCCACTGGCCGAGAGGAAAATTGAGGTGGCTATAAAACAGGTCTCATCTGTCATCCTTGACGCAGCGAATTCTGCGACGCCTCCTCCCGCGACAAGAACACAGTCACGTCAATTACCGCCAAATCTGTTGGCTCAGATTAGACACAAAAACAGAGTGGCAAAGGAGTGGAGGCTTACGAGACAGCCCAACACCAGGCGCCTCCTAAATCGTCTACAGCGCTAGCTGAAGGTGAGTCTCCAGGAACACCGCAACAGAGAGTGGGCCGCTCGCCTGGCGTCGCTGAATGTGACCGACGGTAATCTGTGGGTGGAGACCCGCCGGTTCACCAAGAAGCGCACAAGAATGCCCCCGCTACATGGTGAGAGGGGACTAGTCTTCAGCGACAAAGACAAGGCCAATGCCCTCGCCGATCACTTTGAGAAGCAGTTTCGGCCTGCGCAGGACGACGACGAGGAAGAATCTGCGGATATCCGCAGAAGACTGCGGCGCTTCCTCACCGCTGATGACGACGGCTCCCAGATAGACGAGATCTCTGCAGAAGAAGTTCGCCGAATCATCTCCAGATTAAACATCAATAAGGCACCTGGAAATGATAACCTGGGAAATAGGCTGCTGAAAAACCTTCCAGCTCCAGCAGTAGAACGCATAACCGAGCTGTTCAACTGTATATTACGCACTCAGCACTACCCACGATGCTGGAAGCAGGCAACGGTGATCGGAGTACATAAGCCAGGGAAGAACGGCACTTTTCCCCAAGTGCCCATAAGCCTCCTCCCATCACTAAGTAAGGTCTTTGAGAGGCTCCTTCTCAAGAAGATGGAAGAACACATCCGCAGAGAGAACATCATCCCAGAGTTCCAGTTTGGTTTCGAGAGGGGTCACTCCGCCACCCAGCAGATCCTGCGCATATTCGAGCGCGCCACCACCACATTCAACCACCGGAGCTACTGTCCGCTAGTCCTACTAGATGTGGCACGAGCATTTGACTCCGTTTGGCACAGCGGATTACTTTATAAGCTCTACAACCAGGGACTCCCCGGCCCGCTTGTGAAGCTAATTAGGAGTTACATCACTGGAAGATCCTTCAGAGTGAGAGTTGGGAATGATCTATCTTCTCGCCGCCCAATCAATGCAGGTGTGCCACAAGGGTCAGTACTAGGGCCGGTACTGTACAACCTATATACTGCCGACATCCCTGCTCCAGCAACGGTTCGCACAGCCCTATACGCGGATGACACGGCCTTCTTCACCGCGCATAGATGTAAAGCTGCTGCCATTCGCCGTCTACAACAAGTACTTCAACAAACCGAAGCCTGGGCCAGGCGGTGGAGGATTACCATAAACTCGACCAAGACCCAAGCAATAATGCTGACGAGACGTCTGGGGAAACGTGATCGCCAGCGCAACCAGACAACAAAACTACGACTCCACGGAGAAGACATCGAGTGGTCAACCACTGTAAAATACCTTGGTGTGACGCTTGACTCCAGGCTCACATGGAAGCGTCACATTGAGGAGACCCGACTCAAAGCCGCAACGAGGCTGAGGGAGCTGTACCCTATTCTAAATACGGACAGCGCACTGGCAGCCAATACCGGAGTGAGTGTATATTGCAGCCTGATAAGACCGGTAATTGAGTACGCGTGTCCCGTATGGGGCTACGCCTCCAGGTCCTCGATAAAAAGGCTGCAGACCATGCAGAATCGTGCGCTTCGGCGAGCACTACATGTGCCTCCCCGGTTTCCCACAGCTGACCTGCACGAAGCCGCAGGTATCCCGATGCTCGAAGAAAGAATCGCACAGATTACAAGATCTTTTTACCGAGCATCCAGAAACTCAAACAATCCCTTAATTGCCAACTTAGGGCAATACTACACAATATATGACAAGCACAAGAGACCGCTGTCAATATTGACATAAAACTAAAAATAGACCCGAGCAAACCAAAAGACACACCAAAAGTAATGGAACTGACCTTTTAACGTTTGAAGGAAGTGTCAACAGACAAACCCTTCGCAATAAGCTGCTTAAGAAGATAAAGCAGTAAATGCTCTGGACGACGACGACGTCCTACCCATTCCGCAGGAAGGATTCGAAGACGATGCTAAACGATGCGTGCTATGAAGGTAGGAGGAAATATTGGCATTTAAATGTAATTGTCACTACTGAAATGTGATGTAAAAGTGGGTCACAATGAACAACAATAAGGGCCTTTCCGGAATTATTTATCAGTATCGACGCACTCAGTCGGAATGTCATTAGATAATCATATATATTATTTCTATAAGGTATTTTTTTGTCACAAGCCTATATCTTCCTTCATACTTAACCGAAATCAATGAATGAGGTGTCATTTTAAAGCTTATGGTCTCCACATTGGTTAAATCGTATTTTAAGCAAGAAAGTTTTCGGAATTCGACCCTTAAAGGGCAAAAATGTAAATTTTTCTAAAATGCTGTTTTCTGTGTTATGAGTTAGTTATCTCTCTGGATACCTATCTGAAACCGTTTTATGAAGTATCGTTTTAAAGATTAAGATCTCCGCTTTAGTGACGTCATATATTAAGCCAGAAAGTTTTCGGAATTCGACCCTTAAAGGGCAAAAGTATCAATATTTTTGAAATGCGTTTTTGTGTCACGAGCGTTTATCTCCCTTAATATCTAACCGATATAGATAAATGAGGTATCATATTAAAGAATAAGGTCTCCGCCATGGTAACATTATATTTTAAGAAAGGAATTTTTCGTAATTCGACCCTTATAGGGCAAAAATGTCACTTTTTCTAAAATGCGTTTTTTGTATCTCGAGCCATTTATCTCCCTGGATATCTAACCAAAATCGATAAATGAGGTAGGATTATGAGGAGTAATATCTCAGCTTTGTGACATCATATTTTAAGAAAGAATGTTTTTGGAATTCAACCCTTAAAGGAAAAAAGTATAAATTTTTCTATTACCGATTTTTGTGTCACGGGCAATTTATCTCCCTTGATATCTAACCGATATAGATAAATGAGGTATCATATTAAAGAATAAGGTCTCCGCCGTGGTAACATTATATTTTAACAAAGGAATTTTTCGTAATTCGACCCTTAAAATGCAAAAATGTCAATTTTTCTAAAATGCGTTTTTTGTATCTCGAGCCATTTATCTCCCTGGATATACAACCAAAATCGATAAATGAAGTAGGAATATAAGGAGTAATGTATCAGCTTTGTGAAATCATATTTTATGAAACAATGTTTTTGGAATTCAACCCTTAAAGGAAAAAAGTATAAATTTTTCTATAACCGATTTTTGTGTCACGGGCAATTTATCTCCCTTGATATCTAACCGATATAGATAAATGAGGTATCATATTAAAGAATAAGGTCTCCGCCGTGGTAACATTATATTTTAAGAAAGGAATTTTTCGTAATTCGACCCGTAAAAGGCAAAAAAGTCAATTTTTCTAAAATGCGTTTTTTGTGTCTCGAGCCACTTATCTCCCTTGATATCTATCCAAAATCGATAAATCAAGTACGATTATGAGGAATAATATCTCAGCTTTGTTGACATCATATTTTAAGAAAGAAGTGTTTGGATTTCAACTATTAAATGGAAAAAGTATAAATTGTTCTACAACGTATTTTTGTGTCACGAGCCTTATATTTCCCTTGATATCTAATCGATATAGATAAATGACATATCGTATTAAAGACTAAGGTTTCCGCCGTGGTAACATTACATTCTAAGAAAGGAATTTTTCGTAATTCGACCCATAAAGCGCAAAAATGTCAATATTTCTAAAATACGTTTTTTGTGTTTCGAGCCATTTATCTCCCTGGATTTCTAACCAAAATCGATAAATGAAGTAGGAGTAAGAAGAGTAATGACTGAACTTGGTGACATTATATTCAACCTCACTATTCATCGCATTTTATTCGCGAAATTTTCGAACGGGTCGTCTAGTCGACATAAAAGGTGGACAACAAACCTGGAAACACAGAGATGTACTGACGTAAGTGTGGCACATTGAAAAGTGTTCCACCAGACTTGGTATCACTGTTTGTGTTCTTTACGATCCAGGTGGGCAGCCGTCAATAGAACCCGAAATAGTCACCGCCATGAGACATTTGCGATGGATCCTCTGCTTAAATACTCGTCGTTCTTTCCACAAACTGAAACTTCCAAAATAGTTAGACGAGTTTTGAAATAACTTAGAACAGTATAATTCCGTATATTTTCTCTACATTGTATCCCACACCATTTATGAATTTAAAAATTCTACTGCACTTTTCTGAAACCATTAAACAATCTTATTACAGGTTATTATAGAATTGCAGCATAACACGTATGAAGTCCTGTTTGCTTTTACTTTCAATTTTTAATAAAATAAAATCAATATTTCCTGATTTCTGTAAATCTAAAAATAGAAACAATGCTACATTATTCATTACATATTAAAAATTTAGTGTGAAGTATTAAGAGAATTCGCTACCAAAAATTAAAATTTAATAACGGCCTGTTAGAGTAATATAAGAAAAACAAAACACAATTGCATTATAAAATGTCACTCTTTTCGCAGGCTCATTTTTTTATTTTTTAAAACCAAATTGCACTTACTTGTCTTTTTCGGGGTTTGCGCTGCGTTTTTTGTTTTGTATTGCTGTTATTGCCTACGTTTCGGCTCCAACGCGAGTCCTTCGTCAGGGCTTCTCTTTATCTATTCGCCTGATTTAGGGATACACTTGATAACTGGCCCTTAGCGTCATACCCAGTCTTTAAATACACCTGCCGAGCGCATCTCTGCAGATAAACTTCTTGCCATGATTGTTCCGTGAATCAAGTGTATTCATAAACCATGCGGATAGATTAAGAGAAGCCCTGACGAAGGCCCCAGGTTGGAGCCGGAACGTAGGAAATAACGGCAATAAAACGCAACACAAACCCCGAAAAAGATATGTAAATGCAATTTTTTTCAGTTGGTATTATTAGGCTTTGGTGGGTGGCTATAGATGATTACGAAGAAATATTCACATTGGTATGCTAACAAGCTCGCCTCCTAATGTCACTCTACGGCGCATCCTGTAGATTACTGAATTCAACTGAAAATATTCCGGAATTAGCACTTTAAATAGTAAGAGTTGCCTGTCATGCATAGATAGCCGCCATTATTTTCCCAAAAATTACGAGAGTTTGCACAATCTCATAAGGAAACTGATTAACTGGATAAGGAATCTTTTTGTCGCTACTGTAATCGGCTGAACTCCCAAACACTTGTCTCTATCACCTACAATATCTACCAGGCTGTAAACTAATGAACCATCTTCTTATATCACAGGTTCCTAATCATTTTTAAAAAAACTTCTCAGTTCCCTGATTCTTTAATTAAAATAATGCTCTTTAACACTTTTTCTGTTTACTATTCCTCATATTTCTCCTTTTACCCTACTAACTTCTTCACTAACATTCACCGAAAATTCTGGCCCTTAGCGTTACACTTAGTCTTCAAATACAACTGCCTAGCACGCCGCTGCAGTTAAACTTCTTGCCACGACTGTTCCCCTGGTCCAAATGTTAGGCCCGTATACGCCTCTCTTCCGTTGTAATCACGTAATTGTTTGCGGAAGCCTCGCAATGTTTCCTGTACATTTTTCTTCTCATTCTCTCCATGCGATGAGTTGGAACCAAATTTCGTCATTAATTCCAACGTATGTCACATCTCACTCTATTCAGAAGGTTAATACAGAATATCTTCGAACTTACCGTTGGTTAGACATCATAATACATTGTCGACGATTTTTTGCGAGTACCGGATGCGCATTATCGCGGTTTGTTGGCGGCTATGCGAGGGCGTCGAGAGGAACAGAACTAGTCTTATCAGCCCCACCCGTGAGGCGGCTATGGCCACATCCCGGGTACCGGAGTATGTCAGAGGATAAAAGTTCTCAAGCAGAGGGAGGAAGAGTGTAAGTTTGAGAAACGTCTCCCGGTGAAGCCATTCGGCTTAGCACGCAAGTGAAGTTACTACAACAGATACTGGGAGAACAGAATTGAAAAAGCCAGCCATCTTCGTCGCAACCGGTGTGAAAGGCATAGAAAAAGAAAACCAGAGATATGAATGAAACATGCAAGGGAACTAACATTTCGTTTCATAGCCATCCAAACCTTCTGCGACCAGCGATAATACCATGAATCTTTCTTTGTATACAGTCAGGCAACTGTGACGTGAAAAAAAAAAAATCTAGATAGGAACGCACTTGCAAATATTTAGTCGTACAAATAAGTACGTATTATAAGAAGTTTGCTTTTTTGAGTAAGAATCAGCGCACATGCAACTAAAAACATGCTCCAATTTCTCGAGTGGCGAATATTAACAGATTACATTAGCATTCTTTCGAATCTACTAATAACATATGTGAGAATGTTTCTCCTATGGAATAACTGTTCGCGGTAGTTTGAAATATTGTTTGACTACATAACTGGCAAAATAAAAAAATAGAATAATAATAATAATTGAAGTCGGGTGAAACTGTAATTAAAAGGAAGGCACACTTTTTTCCGATGATTTGCAATTTTTATTTCTTTGTATGGCAATATACCGTTACGGTAGTATTAATGTATCATCGCCTTCCGAAGCCAGTAGTCAAACTGAAATAATTGTAGCAAATATCGTATAAAGTATCATTAATACTTTACAGGAAACGATAAACATGGAAATAGGTATTGTTTCAATGCTTAAAATGTTGAAGGAAGACGAAAAACATTACGTTAAGTTTAAAATTTTAGATGTCATGAGTAATGCAAGACATCTCGCGGCATTCCGCATCCCACTCACGTATGCCTTCGATTAAATATGCAGCTTCCTGCAAGGCTTCCTGTACCTACTGAGTATAAAAAACAAACAGCGAAGCTTCGAATACAGGAAGAAATTACTACGCACGTTACTCAGCAGAACTTCCACGTAACTGTAGTATCATGCGCACTGCGTACTAAATATGTTAATATTTAGTTTTAGATATGTCGTGTTCATTATTCAATTATGTTGAGACTTATGCCCCGGCTACACGCTCCGTCTTGCATGTGCAGGTAAACTGCACAGTGAAAAACTGTAAAAAAAGACGGAACACGGAAGAGTGGCCACACGGTGCAGGTAAGCTTGTGCAAACCGAGTGTGTCGACAGCTGTGAGTCTGTGACGATGTGGCCAACAGAAGAGGACACATATGCGACGCCGTAGGAGTAATAAAAAGTTTTAAAATTATCCATGTTTTTCAATTTAAACAAACCAAGAAAAATAAAGAATTATGACCTCTGTGGCAGACGGCAGTAGCATCTCCTATTAAAGCACTAAAATCCTGTTGCAAACACAATAATTATTTGCCTCGGATTCCAGGACTTGTTGAAAATGAGATATTTTGGTCCGAGCAGCGTCTTGGTCATATAAAAATTCTAACAAGTCATAGTACCATAAGGATGGGTGGTAAATGTTGTCTGTACCGACACTTGAATTGAGGGGATTCTTAACTTTGATCATTTCTTTCTGACGAAAACTTCTCAAAGATTTTTTTTTTTTTTTGTCACTATGTCCCTTGTTGCATATGGTTGCGCCTGAATTGCAATAAATATAACATGTTTGAAAAACGATAAAAGTATTGCGTATGATAATGTAAATAATACATAAAAATGTAAACCTTGTTATAAATTTAAATTACATGTATTTACTGTTTCAAAAATAATTTTATTTGAATTAAAATGAAGGTACGAATGCATAATTAACTACACATAGTATACAGACACATTTTAATTTTTCAGTCATTAAATGATAAGCTTTCTTTTTTTTTTTTTTTTTTCCTGTCAGAATATTTCTTTGCTTTAATCTTCCACAATGCTGGTAACGATTTGTACAAATCTATAAACTGAATTAGTAATTCATTTGAATACTTTCGTATGTCACCCATTTCACTGTTGAAAAAAACTGTGCAAACCCAAAAACCGTGCAGTCAAATCTTTAGCAAGTCAACGTTTGCACAAGCCGCTCTTTCGAGTTTGCACGCGCTACCGTCTAGTTTGCGCATGCAAGACGGTGCTCAAGACGGAGCGTATAGCCGCGGCATTAGAGGCCTGGAGCGAGTGCTGGGTACCACGATAAACAGACTAGTGTGCCCCATTTTAGGCGCCGGGATCTCGTCGTAGCAGGTAGACGCAGCTAAAAGCAGCCTGCAGAAGGTCGAGGCAGAATGTTTATATTTTGTGAGAAAAGTCAAGCTATCTAGATGTGCCACCCAAAACAACGAGTACTTGGATTAAAAAGGGAGCGTAATGTCAATCTTACAAAGAAATAAGTATAGAAACACAATGTCGTCAGCTAACGTCACACATGGTTCTGTCCAATATAATTGTTTGAAAAACATAAAAACCGCCTTCAAAAAAGGGCACTAAAAATGTTAAAATAACTTTATACCTTGCTTAGAAGAAAATAAATCTAAATGGACAATATTTTACATTACTGTTATTGAAATTTTGACATTAATTAGTTATTTTTGGAGTCGGTGCCAGCTGTCAGATCGCGCAGATCGAATTACCGAACTTTATTTGGTATTCGAGGCGAACCGAGAATAGGAACAAAAATTCCAAATATTTTACAGCATGTCGTGAGGAAGATAGTTTTACTCCGGGAGACAGCTTAGGGAAACAAATTAACGGTATGTTATCTGTGGCTCGGCCTCGTTGACCATCCAGGCATATCTTTGGCGCTATAGTGTCAGTTGGTAGGCTGCATCATGCAGTAAACACTTTATTGTTAGTATAATATCGGTGTATCATCTATATGTTTCAGTTTTGTTAAAAAATGTTTCCAGAATTAATTGTAGGTAAGTAGTAACATGATTTTTTTTATGTATTATTGTTATTTATTATTGTTTTTATCTTTTTGTTTTTCTTGTTTTGGCTGGCACCGACTCCAGAAATAACTAATTAATGTAAAAATTTCAATAACTGTAATGTAAAATATTGTCAATTTAGATTTATTTTCTTCTAAGCAAGGTATAAAGTTATTTTAAAATTTTTAGTGCCCTTTTTTGAAGGCGTTATGTTTTTCAAACAATTATTTTATTTTTAAATTTTTAGTGGTATTATAGTTAATTTGTATTTAAATATGCCGCAGCAGTTCTCATTTTGGGAACTTCCTGGTAGCTCAGTGGTTGAAACGAATGCTTTAAAAAAATTTATCTTTACAACAACTTTCAGAATGGGGTGAATTGGATGCTGTGTGAATTGGATGTGTGTTACATTTTGGTCCAGGCTGTGTTTCGATCTAATCATAACATCTGTTAAAGCTGCTGCTCGATAATCGAAACATGTAACATCTGGACTTTAATACATACCACATACACAAATCTGTCTCTGGAATATATCTGTTCGTTCCGGCATCGCACAGAAAATATAGATATTTAATTGGTTTTCACAATGTAAAAGCTCGGGGTCCAAGTTGAAATCTGAAGTACATGTTGAGACACATACCTTTTATAAATATCCTGCAATGATTTAAAAATAACTTAATTGATTTTGACGGTACTTAAAACTGTGGATTTTGTAAAGAACATTGGAAATTATAAACGATGGGGGTAAGGGAGAAGAGGGATTGGGCTTTTGTCTACTAAATGTAGACTGTCTTTTCTGATTGATTTAAAGTATAAGTTTGTAAATTTCTATTGATATCATATACAATTTTTAGTTGTATATAAAAAATGATTTAGGGGATGTGGAGGTGAAGAGTAGTTAGGTTTTTGTTAAGGTAGCGTGGACAGCATTTTTCTCTTTGTTTTAAAGTATACATGTGCAAAGTTCCATCGAAACCAGATAAAAACAGTAGCTTTGTGTAAAGAACATTTACAAAAATTAAATGGGGTAAGGGAGTGATCGGGTAGGTTTTGTAAACAGAATGTGTCTCTTTGTTCGTAAGTATACATTTGCAGTGTTCCATCGAAATCTGATAAAAACGGTAGGTATCTATAAAGAACATTGGAAATTAGGAGGGGTGGGGGTAGAAGGGAAGAGGGGTTGGGCTTCTGCAACCTAATTTAAACACAATTGTTATGCATTTTTTAAAGTATACGTGTGCAAACATTCTTCAGAATCAGATAGAAACTGTTCTTTTTGTAGATTAAAGGGGTGGAAAGGGGGGCGTCTCTAAACCAAATGCAGACAGTATTTTTCTGTTTATTTTTAAGTATACATGTGCATACTTCCTTCAAAATCGGATAGAAACGGTAGCTTTATATAATGAACATTGACAGTAATTAAAGGGGTAGAAAGCGGAATAGGGTTTGTGAGTTTGTCAAAGTAATGTGAGTAGTATGTTTCTTTTTCTATTTGCTTTAATGTATTGCGCAGTTCCACCGAAATCGGATTAAAATGTGGGTTTTTACAAACATTAAGGGATGTAAAAGAGGAGCTAGGGTAGCTTTTTTATTTTTTGGTCAGAAATCTTCTCCATAAAAAAATACATATATGTACCAACTTTCATAAAGATCGGTCAAATGGTGTCAACTGTAGCTTTCCAAAAAGAAAATTGACAAAAGTCAAGGGGTGGAAATGGGGAAAGGGGTTAAGTTTTTGTAAACCAAAAGCTGACATTAGTTTTCTCTTTGTTTTACAGTAAAAGTTTGCTAAGTTCTATCTAAACTGGATAAAAATTGTGGGTTTGTATAAATTTAAACGGTTTAGTAGGGAGTGGGGATGGTTTTTTTATTTTTTGGTCCGAAACCTACCTCGTGAAATAATACATATAAGCGCCAACTTTCATGGTAATAGGTCAAATGGTGGCGACTGTAGCTTTTTATAAAAAGAAAAATTGACAAAAATTAAGGGGTTAGTAGGAGGGAGAGGGGTTGTGCTTTGGCAGACCAAATGCTGAAAAGATTTTTCTGTTTGTTTGAAAGTATACATTGGCAAAGTTCAATCAAAATCAGATATGAAATATAGGTTTTTATAAAATTAAGGGGTGTAAAGGGGAAGATGGGGTGGCTTTTTTTATTTTTTGGTCAGAAACCTTCTCTATGAAATATTACATGTATATGACAACTTTAATGGAGACCAGTTAAATGATGTCGACTGTAGTTTTGTATAAAGAACATTGGCAAAAATTAATGGGTGGATGGGGTAAGAGGGATTCAGTTTTTTCAAAGGAAATGTTGACAGCATTTTTCTCTTTATTTTTGACTAGACATGTTCAAAGTTCCATTGAAATCGGATAAAAAATGTGGGTTTGTATAAAAATTAAAGTGTGTAAAGGGAGAGAGGGGTGTTTTTTTATTTTTTTGGGTGGATAGGGGGTGAGGGGTTTGGTTTCTTTCAATCCAAAAGTTGACAGTATTTTTCTGTTTATTTTTTACTATACATTTCCCAATTTCCATCCAAATTGGATAAAAAGTGTGGGTTTGTATAAAAGTTACGAGTTTTAAAGGGGTAGAAGGGGTGGTTTCTCAATGAAATTCATATGGGACCACTTTGGAGGTATACTCTATCCACTATAAAAATTTCATTTAAATCGGTTCAAAATTGGCGAAGATATCGCTAAACGTACATACATCAAAGGAAAAAAAAAAAAAAAATCAGTCGAATTGAGAACCTCCTCCTTTTTTGAAGTCGGTTAGAAAGGCGAGGGATTCTTGAGGCGTTTGATGGATGAGCGAAGTTTTGAGTATTTCCTCCAATGCAAGACTTAGTTGCTAATTGTTATAAACAATCATTCGCATGTGGGTGCAATTCTTGGAGGTGGGAGAGCAGAGACACCGCCCCAATGGCTCCTGAAGACGCCACGCTGGAAGGGAACGGAGGTAGGTTGAAGGGTTCGAGGAATTCGATACTGAACCCTGGTTCTACAGTGATGTTGAAGGATCGACTCCAAGGAGGGGGGGGGGGGGACAACACACTAAAGACAGCCTGCAGTCTTAGTAGTTATTTGGTGTAGACATCTGATACTATACAGCCTGAGTATCAGAGGGCTGATACCTTCTAGTGACTGGTGAAGCCTGGTTCAACTGCAGATACACGATAAAGACAATTTACATCTGATTATTTTTCAACGTGTGAATGCTTGTACTTCACTCGAGTTCGTCTTGAAACGCGCTGTGCAATACAGTTTGTTTGATAAAGAGACATCGTCTATCCAAGCCTGGACCCTGAGTTTAAGTCGTGTGCAGTTTACTTATCCTTTGGATGAATAATTCTGAATTAACTGGCACCCAGAGATTAAAAAAAGCTTAAGATGAAATGTATTTTGTAGTTTGTTTCATATTATAGTTATTTAATTTCTTGTTACATTTTAAGTAAAGTATTGAATTTTATTTGTTGAAATCAGTAATTTGGTGACTATGGTTATAATTCATTTGCTAGAATTGCATGTGATGTAATGACTCGAACAATTAATGAACGGTGGTGTTGTTTGCTTGCAAAATATTTTTGACTGTCTATATTGACCATGTTCGTTGTTAAATAAATGATAATTCCTGAACAAATCGCGCTAAGTTATGGCATGCTTGGCTTATAAAAAATAATTCTAAAATAGTTACCCTAATTATCAAATATTAAATCAATTAAAATTAATATCAATTTTAATGAGTAATAATAATTAAAGCAATTAAATGCTCAAAGTACAGTCCCACCTCATAACCAAGAGTCATCTTTATGTGGCAGTCTTATTTGTGATTTATCAATTTGATTAAAATGAATATTCGACGTTGACTATAACTGATTTTAAAATCAATAAAATTGTGCATTTACAGCAATAATTAGTATATACTACAACATGGTTTATTTCATTATCTAAGGGCTGCAGGCAAAAGTTCTTCAGATGGCATAGATTGTCTCTGTATGGTGTTTTTATAGTTGACTCTAGGTCCAATCTTCTGACATAATCAAAGCGCAACAGCGGAGCCACAACTCAACATATCTCTACAAAATACATTCTGACAACACTTGTTGTGACAAATTATTTGCAAGTGCGTGGAACCTAACTTTCTTGCGACTGAAATTTTTTAATTGGAAGGCCAGAGAATTTCAAGCGCGCGCTTAGCCTTATGCCGATAGTGAAGACGACTTACTTTGTTTATTAACTAATTATCCAAGGTCTTGAATGACTCACTCTTTTGCAATGGCAATGATGTAGTTGGTTTATTCTATAATCCTGCCCAATTACAATACAAACAGACTGCTATGAGTGTCATACGTGCAGAAGGCATGTAGTCGTGATATGGGTGCGATTGGTTACAATGCCAAGTCACCTACAGCTGGCATGTTTTGGAACTCTTCTTCTAGATAAAGGCCTACTGCACGCTGCTGTAGTACCAGAACTTTCGATCAATATACGAATGACATGATAATTCCTCTGCTCTAACCACGATAGAGAAAATATAAAATGAGATTTGATGGCATTTTAAGAACCCATGATGGATATAAAATGTCAGGGAATTGCGGTAGATAGTCGTTTTGGGCAGACTGTCTTTGTAATTTTTCAGATGTGAGTATAGGCCTAAGCTCTTAACGATATTCATGCCAATCTAACCGAAAAATATAGAAAACAATAATTCTTAAACACAAGTCCTAGCAGATATAAATGAATTTGTAGTGGAATATGAATCGTAACGTTTACGTTTATACTAAATCACTCCAGGCAAATGCCGGGATGCTTCATTTAAAAGGCCATGGCCGAATTCCTTCCCATTCCTAGCCCCCCCATCCTTTCCCGTCTCTAAAGACCTCGCTGTTAAGAGACGTTAAGCAGTTAAAAAAGAAGTTTACGTTTACTTATTTCTTTTTTTATATATACTTATTTCTTTACGCCTCGTGGACGGCTACGGTCTTTAGAAGCGGGATGGTAGTGGGAACAAGGAACGGGAAGGAATTCGGCCATGGCCTTTTCGAAGGAAGCACCCTGGCATTCGCCTGGAGTGTTTTGGGGAAACCATGGAAAACCCAAATTAGATGCCCGGACGGGGATTCAAACCCGCGTCCTACCGAATGCGAGGCAGGAACGTTACGTTTATGTAATTATTCCTTGTATGGTATAATGTTTTGAATTCTCAATTTTGGACTAGATACACCTTCACCGTCAAAAATTAAAAAAAATATCGTCAAGAAAAAATTAAATATAATATTTTATCCATGATGGATTGGTGGAACTTCCGCGACTGTGATGTCAAATATAGGTTGTAAAAAATACAGCAACCAGTCACATATTGTGACTGGTTGCTGTATTTTTTACAACCTATATTTAAAATTAAATATTGTTTAATTTCAAGGTCATGGTTTATTGAAAATTACAACACTAACAAGGAGGTATCTAATTAAATTGACGTTTATTCTAGAGATTAGTTACTGCAAGAGAGGATGGGTGCGCGCTTCTGCTGCAAACAGATGGCAACAACGCAGACTACCCGGCCCTTTGATGCTATCGACTGGGCGACGGAATGAGCCGCACCATTGCCACTACCACAGGCCACAATAGATAGATCTCTTCCAACGGCGAATTATTGAGAGTTGGCGGCGCGCAGCCGGGGGAAAAGAGCCATCTTTACTGAAGTCCGTTCGTTAGTTCTTGTGATAAATAAACAAACTTTCCAGCATTTATAGTTTAAAACGGTCCGCTTCAGAAGCTTCGTTAATATTTATTAAATAACAGGCATAGGTAAGGCCAAAAGGAAAGACATCACATTTCCGTGTGATCATTGTGCACCAGCCATAACGAATCACCCGATTGTGCAGCCTTATGGGCTGGAATAGTCCAGGGTGGCGGTATTGTTTGTAACGGGACAAAGGAAGGTCGGGACCCACGTGCGAGAGCAGACGACGGTAAGAAAGCTAGGAACGACAGTTGACAAACAGCGATGATTCCGACGACCTACAGAAGTGGCCCCCGTTTTTTTCGCGAGTGTGGACAAGACGCGGTTGGCCTGTCATCTCGTGCTGGAGAGGGAAGATCAAGTCACGTGTGTTAAACGGCGAATCGAAAGGAGAAGAGTGTGGGCTGTACGAATGAGTTAGAAAATCACACACAACACGCAATTATAAACTAACATATTGTTGTTTATAATTTCATGTCCAACGAAGAGACGATCTCTGCCCTGGATGGCTGGGATTGGCGAACGGCAATTGGAGTTGGAGGTGACAGGGTTGTTGGAATAATAAACAACGCTGTAAGACAGCGCACTATTCCTTGCACTATTCGGGATTGGAATGGACGGGTTTAGGATTGGTGCTTAGCACTCTCTGTGTCCCACAATGTTTGAGATTTGCAGAGTATGGATGTAGATGGAGATATAGAGGAGGATGAAGTGGGTCATGGGAGTGTACAAGGCGTATACTGGTGATGAGGCATGGAAAGATATTGGCGTAGGTATGCAAAGTAGTGCATGGAAGGGAAAAGATGACCATGACCACAAGCTGGCAATCGATTTCAGGCACAAGGGTGTGGGAAGATTCTCTTTTTTAAGTAAGGGTATCAGGGATGGGAGTAAGTTACCAAGGGAAATGATGAATAATTTACCGAAAACGTTGAAAGAATTTAAAGTTAAAATTCGTAGAGGGCAAATTTAGGTGGGTGCAGGAAAGGGGGAAAATGGGTTAGTAGGGAAATTGCCACCGGAGCCTGTGCTCCATTGCAATTAAATTAAATAACTGTTGAGGAGACTTGGCATTAATCACTTGTTGCTTGAATTTGGTATAGCTAACCTGTTGTGCTGAGGCACTGGTCTGCGATGTTCAGACACCTACCCCACATGTTATATGCTAATTAAGTCTTTGGTACTTCAGAAAAAGTTCATCAATTATTTGATTACTGGCTGACCATCTAATTGTGTGAAGTGATTCGGTATTAGATATGACAAGTCAACGACCGATACATGTACGAGTATATACTCGTCCAAACTTTGTAAGTTTCGGCGTTCCATCTAACATATTTTGTGGGATATGTGATTCGTTTTTGGTAACATGCTGGTATCAACATCACGCTAGAAGTATGGCAGGATGTCACACCTTGCCTGCCAGTAACGCGATCATCAATCACCCCCTCAAATGATCATTCACCGCCTGCCAATGACTCCGCCGTTCTACAGTGTAAAGCAATCGATCAATCCACTTCAAACGTAATTTCATTTATAGAGTACATAAGCGTTGTGCATTTGTTTGACTTAGTAAGCAACTCTTGAGATTAGCTTCACAGAGATGGGAATATTTCGTTTTCTCCGTACTTGTATTTGAGTTAAGCCACAAAAATCTGTGAGTAACCTTCTACAATCTTTTTTTTTTTTTTAATTTTACATCGTTTGGATATTTTTTCATTATCTCTATGAACCATTCATTCATTATCTCTGTTGTTTTCATCTTAATAAATGCTTTTGTTCATTTTAAGGCAAATTGTATATTTAATTTCAATTCCCAATGTGAATTGTATTAAAATTAATTGTGATCTATTGTAGTCCATTTACTATACGGAATATTGATTGTTCTGTTTATTTCGGAGCATTTTTTAAGAATTTAATGTTCATACGGATATCACAGGTAGCATTTTTACAAATGGCGAAATTAATTACCCTTTCTTTAATCAATTTCAACAACGGGGTACATCACAATTTGATCAGACATTGTCCCGTCAAATACTCGTATATCATCGCAGGCTGTAAAAACACCCTGATGTGGCGGTTGCTGTCCAGATTAGAGGTGGGCAAAGTGACTCACTAGAAAGAGCGGTGTTCATTTGATCAGTCCACGAAAAGAACTAGTTCTTTTGAACGGTTCACTAGCTCAGTTTTATTTGAGACCTTTTTTGAAGAGCTACCGTTCACTTTTAGTGAGGGATTGCTCACTTGCTCTTTTAAAAGAATTGTTCTAAAGAACTGATTCACTCGCGAACGACCCATCTCTAGTCCAGATTCCCATCGATTGTCGCATGCTATAGCCAGTGGCGCACCAAAAAATCAGGTGTGGCGCTCCAACAATGCTGTCTGCCTAATTCACAACGGGAGCGTCACACACGTACCCGACCACAACTGTAGCACAAGTTGAAATAGGTCCGGAAACAGTACATTTTGCCATTCACCACGGCAGTGATGGCATTCACGTGCTCCTTGCAAGCTGAGCCGACGCAATGGCATGCTTGCCACCAGTGCAGTCACACACGTCGAACCGTCGACGCAGACACGTTCACACCCGTTGCAGTGCTCCAACGTCGAACCAAAACTGTGGACGAAGATGTGCTGTCGGTTAAGGTCACGCGGACAAGAAGACGGTCATACCGCGCTGTGGCCACATTGCGTGGTTCATTACCCACTAGTCGCTATGTGTGACCATCGTCTATCCATTGGTTCCACACATGCACCACTGTCTTAGCAGCGTGCCCTGTGTGAGCCTCAAGGTCACTGTACAAATCCATTTACCAGACACCAATCATTACGCAATGTTAGAACTCACTCTTCTTCCTCGCCACCTTTCCCAAGATTTTGGGGTCGACTGCCTTTGATGAGCTTTACAATCATTGGCATAGTAACATTTTCAGATTTGATTTTACGGCCGCATGCCTTTGCCAAGTATTTTATACCTAATGCTAGGTTATGCTACGTACTATCTGTGGGAAAAGGATTGTTGCCATCTGTCTGCGAAAAGTGTATCTATGTTCTATATGAGATAAGTGTACTTTTTGTTTGTGAAATGTGTAGTTTGTGAGGCGGAGATTGGGAACTGTCCCAGCATACACTTTGGACAGCTGCAGTCTGGACGGCCGGTACGCGTGGTCCTGGCCTCGTGGTGTCTCCCCGAGCCAGTGTGTGGCGCCTCAGCGCAGTGGCGATACTAACATGCTTGTTACGCGCTCTTTGACGCCGACGAGGCATAGCGGCGCTTGTTGCGCGTATGCGCTTCATTTGACGACACCGACTGAGCGTGGCGTAACGTTGACCTGTATTGCATTGTTAGGGTACAGTGCGTACCAGCAGACTCTTACGGGTGCGTCCATTAATTACGTGAGGTGAAATGGGGGGGGGAGGGTGCCCGCCAAAATCTCACGAAACCTCACCAAGCGGGAAGGGAGGTCAACGGAAATCTCACGTTAGGTTTTGAAATTCTAGTAAAAAGGTCTACAAATAACGGGAAAGTCGACTTTAGGGGGAGTATTGGGCCCAAAAACTGACCTTAGGGGGTTATAACCACCCTTGGAAACATGAGACCTAAAAAAAGGTAGGAGGGGGGGAGGCTCTGTCAAAAACTCACGTCATTTTAGAGGGGGGGGGGTGTCCGACCAGATCTCACAAAGTCTCACCAGAGGAGGGGCGAAGTCAGGGGCGCAGATACTTTGGGGCTAAGCGGTGCAGTGCACCGGGGCTCCTACGCTCAGGGGGGCCACCAAGCATACCTCTGGGGGCCCCAAAGCCCAGTTCAGAGGCCCACGAGCCTTCATGGCAAACGGCGACCTTTTTTTTTTTTAGCTCTACAGTCGCCTAAGGGGGCCCCTGAGACACAGGAAGCCCCTCACTAAGGGCACTCTAAGAACAATTCAAGGGCCCCATCCTCAGCTCAGGGGGCCCTTAACAGCAACACAAAACAAAAAAGGTCGCCATATGGCCTGAGGGCCCAAAATAATTTTTTTGCACCGGTGCCCTTGTTGACCTAACTACGCCACAGGGCGAGGTTCCGGTATTCCGGAAAAACACCTCGCGTAATTAATGGACGCACTGAAAAAATGTTAGAAATGGTAAAAAACAAATTTTAGTTAAAAATAAAAAAAATCAAATTTTTCTGTAATAGATTCGTAGAAAACAAAGCATTATTTTGATACTTGGATAACGGTCTTTGAAAAATTTACCAACTCATTGCAAATCGAAATCGTGTGCTCATATTAGTAATTGTAACAATACACTACTCCATCTAGTATTAAGACTAACGGCCGTTTTCCCTTAATAATAGCACTGAACTTCCATCATGAGCTACTGTGATCATTTGTTTGTTTCTCGTCCGGGCCTTTAGATCGATGTTAGTATCCGAAAAATTACTATCTATATCTGATGTTTATAGACGGTACTAAAAATTAAATTGGAAACGCGTTTTTTAAGAGAGTTAAAGTTGCGATGTTGTTAACGATTAATTTGATATACGGAGTATGATCAAAATCTTCAAAAGCGAATTAAAACCCCCATCACTTATTTTGACTAATCCACTAGTGGGAAAACGGAACTGTGTGAATACCACTGTTTTAATTTATGATTCACATTTAATTCTATTTTTTATACTGATAAACAAATTTCTCACGCTCTTTGGTGGATGTTTACACGGCATTCCGTATATCTCATAACTTTTTTCATTTAGTTGCGGTGTTGTTTTGCAGCAATATTTGCAGAAGCACAGATAATTGCGGGAGACCGCTGCAGTTGAGGCACATTAAGTTTGCCTCATATTCTGCGATCCAGCACTGGTAAAACGCAAGTTCTGCTGTCTGCATGAGTAGTAACAATGGAACTGATATTAAGGGGGTAGGTACACTTATCAGGTTTCAAAAAAAAAAATTTTTTAATATTTTTTTTTTTATTATTCACAAAAACAGTTTATAGTTTTGGCTTCATTTTAGTGAAAAAATTATTTCAATATCTTTAACAGTGTGGGAATTATGCGTGATTAAGCAATGCCCTGCACGATTGCCAGGCATTTAAATCTTACTGCACTTGAAGGTGATCCAAATCTTTAACCTTAAATATCTCAAAACAGCAATTCATCAAATGGTTTTAAAGATAACTTTTTTCCATATGCATAGATCTTTTTCAAATTTGCAGGACCTGTTCTAGATACTAAGTACTACAGTCTGAACCATTATTGTTTATGCAGCTTTTCCCAAATGAAAAATATGCCTTTATATTTAAGCAAAAAAAAAAAAAAAAAATTAATTTCTTGACAAATGAAACAGTACAGATGTAGGGAATATAATGTGCACAGACCGTAAGTTGCTCAAGCGAAACCACCGGAGCAACCAAACGGCGAAACTCATGAATATCTGAAGGAATACAAGCATCATGGTGTTCTAGAATATCTTAATATAAATAAACAAATCCTTTCTTAACGGTGAAACGTTTACTTCATCGTGACAGCCGTAAAATACTGTACTTTTGCCTGCAATTTAGTCGTAAGACACTTTTATGCCGAACTAACATTTATTGAAAATAATCTAGGATGAAATGAAACAAGAGGAGGCTTGAAATATTTCTAACAGGGTAGGACTAAGCGTGGTGGATGAGTGATGATACTCTTGCCTCGCATTCAGGAGAACACGGATTTGAATCCCCATCCGGTCATCCAGATTTGTGTTTTTCATGGTTTCCCTCCAATAATAATACTCCAAGCGAAAGCCGGAATCGTTCCTTCAAAAGGCCAAGACTAAATTCCTTCCCCAAAGTCTCTTTCCGTCACTAATGAGTTCGACGAGGCGTAAAGTCAGAAGCAAAACAATTTAGTAAGTAAGTTATCTTTTTTCGAAATTACTACGCATTTACAAATACTTATCTCTTCAGTAGGCTCTACCAATTAGGGGAGTTGAAAACCATGCAGGATAGCAATACTTATTAAAGAACTAGCAGTTACACGCAATGAAGAAAATTATGCCACATGGTTCATGTAAGTCCATTAACACAAGTACTTTTTGCATGAAGGGAGTCTGTAAGAAATGTAACTTCACTCCTCAGAATAATACGATGCCACTCGTGTGCTGAAACCAAGATAAGTATTTCACCTGCGAGAAGTAAATTATCTTTTAATGGAGATTAATTTGTAATCACCTTTAATCTTAATTCTCTACAATTTCTGTAGTACCAAAAAAAAAAAAAAAAAAAAAAAATCGTGGGTGCATGATTTTTACATTAATTGAAAACCCATTAAAATTTGACCAGTGGCCTAGTATTTACGTAAATCGTGTTCAGCAAAAAATTAACTCAAATTCTATCACTTTACAATATCACATAAAAATGAAACATACCATGTTTCCCGTGGGGTCAAGGACCATGCACTAATAGAAAAACCATCAACAGACAATTATCAGTATTTGTAAATCGCATCAAAGGAAAAGCATTCTTAATTTTTCACTTTTTGTCGTCATATTAAAATTAAAAATATCCTAATTAATCCGCATAATTACAGGCTGTATATTACTCGAAACCCCATAAAAAAAAGGCTAATAGTTTTCATGTGAATCACGTCCAACGAAAAATTATTTTAAATTTCTAATTTTTTCGACGACATTTCAAAATGAAATTTATGATGGGCATTACACTGACAAGTAGTTTTTGGATGAATAGCTTTCAACGGAAATTTGATATAAATTGGCAAATTTCTCAGTTTGTGGAAATCAATCCCATAGAAATAGAATCTCATTTAACGAAGAATTATCTCAAGTTTATCACATTACGATGTGACATTGAACTGAAACATATAATTGTTTACCCGTGTGACCAAGCTATACATTAATCGAAACCACATAAAAATTCAGCCAGTAATTTTTGTGTGAATCACATTCAACGATAATTTATCTCTAATTTCTCCATCAGAATTAATCACGCCCTATTGTACATGCTTCAACACCCGCTTTACATTAAACGAAACCCCATGACCAATAGCATTTGTATGACACAAAGTTCAACAAAACAATAATGGCACTTTTTTTAATTATCCATTTTTTTCGATATCTCATTAAAATGAAACATATCTTATTTTGCCCGCGAGACAAATTCTGTAAAAATCTGGCTAATTATTTTTGCGTGAATTCTACTCATCTAAATAGGCAGACTAAGAGATAGATACAAATTTTAAATACATTTGGTTCATTGTTTGTAGAATCTTCAACTCATTTTTATAAAAAAATATCTTAAATGTAAAAACTTTTTCCTGGTTACAATTTTATTATAATTATAGTTAGTCAAGCGTATTAAGATATTCCGTAGGGTCACAACGGTTTGAAATAAGTTGAACAACTCATAGGAGTGAATTGCACCGATTACGAAGGTCGTATATGCGGGATGTACAAAACTATAGAGCTGAGAAGTGATGAAGTATTCGGACGTCAATGGCAGACCAGTTAATCAGTGCTCTGCCGTAAATATCGGCACGTCCAGATGAATGAAAGTATGAATATTATGGTGACTGTGATGTTTTATTTAAAAGTAAACTTTCTAACAACAATAGAGGATGAATGTTTCATTTATGCACTTTATGCAATTCAATAGTCTGTTAATCAAACATAT
Organism: Vandiemenella viatica; assembly: GCA_031002005.1. Taxonomy (NCBI): domain Eukaryota; kingdom Metazoa; phylum Arthropoda; class Insecta; order Orthoptera; family Morabidae; genus Vandiemenella; species Vandiemenella viatica. The sequence goes on along the minus strand of CM061920.1, from coordinate 101,558,763 downwards.
TTTATCACTTATCTGCTTTTCATATTATAGTCATTATATTAGTGTACACTTCCTCCATTCGACTTTACTAGCCATTAGGGATATCAAACAATATAGTACGTCTTAAAGCGTAAACTAAAATACATATAAGATCGAAGTTTTTCTTGTGTGACTAGCCGAGTGAACAGGATGTCTTCACACAATATTTCGGCGATCAGAATCTCTGTCGTCATCTTCATCACCCTGCTCACTCGGCTAGTCACCCGAGAATACAATATTAAAATACATATTTTTTCAATTTTTTGAAAAATGTTAATTTCTGCACTGTGGCTCAGTGATTGAGGTATTGTACTGCACATAGAAAGGACCTCGGCGTAGCTTCGCATAGGCTCTTAATCCAACATTCACCTGTAGTACAACTTGTTGTTGCATGTGAACTATGCCAGAAAGCTTCCGTGATTTGACGTTAAACTGTAGGACCTCTTTCAGCGGTAGGATTACCGTATTAGGTTAGGTAAGGGGGAAAGGAACTGGTCACCCTACCTCTAATACCAGAGTAAGCGTACCTTTGTATTGAATACCAAGTTGTAGCTTTTCCTAGTCTTATTTCTGTGTCATGGTTCCGATGAGTAACTAACAAACGTTCATTTACCGTTCAATTTCCTAATTTCTGTGTGGCAATCAATGTAAGGCTGTTGAAGGCTTAGCGCAGTAGCTTCTACTGTGCATGATCTTCTGTGTAGCATCAAATGACCTGGCTGAAATCTTTTTCTTCCAATAACGCTATCAAATAGTCCGGAAAAGGAAGCTTGAATATTTTTGATATTCCACGTCTCTCTGCTTTCAGTCTTATATAAGAAGATGTGGATGTAAGATTAGCTGCATAAGGTTTGCTGATGACATGGTTTTGCTGGCCAAAAGTGTCATGATACTCAGATCAATGTTAAAGGCTTTAGAAAAAGGATGTAAGGAATTCGGAATGAGAATTAATGGGAAGAAAACTAAATGTATGATGGTAGGAAGGAGTAAAAAAGAAATGATGATAAAGCTACAAGGAGAAATAATTGAACAAGTGGAGTCCTTCAAAAACCTCAGGAGTATTGTGAGTTGTGATATGAGTTGCAAGAAGGAGGTGAAAATTAGAATCGTAATGGCAAAGGAAGCTTTCAATAAAAAAAAATATTATGTGGAAGACTGGACAAAAAACTCAGTAAAAAACTAGCTCAATGTTTTGTATGGAGTGTAGGACTATATGGGACGGAAACAAGGACGCTACGCAAAGAAGATCTAAAGAGGTTGAAAGCTTTCTAAATGTGGATATGGAGGAAGAGGGAGAAAATAAGTTGGAAAGACAAAGTAAGGAATGACGAGGTGCTGGAACGAGAAGGAGAGCAAATGTCACTCATACAAACAATAAGGAACAGATAAAGGAACTGGATTGGTCATGTGTTGAGGAATGAATGCCTGGTTAAACCCGCCCTGGAGGGGATTGTAATTGGAGGGAAAAGAAGAGGTCGACGAAGAAAGAAAATGCTTGATGACATCATGATAAATGAGAAATATATAGAGACCAAGAGACTGGCGGAACAAAGGGAGGCATGGAAGGCTGTCGCTGTGAATGGACCTACTGGAAAACAGAAAACCCTTAATGGTGATAAGAAAAAAAATGATATTAAGGTATTTCGTTATGCAAGAGATAACTAATAAATTCAGGTTAGTCGAATCAGTGCCTAACATTTGACGACCACAATCATTACCGTTGAATTGCTGCAATGTGGTGCACTGCTAGCTATATGGTACGGTGCGTAGGAACATAATTTGCCGCCGCTAGCGCTGTGCTCACCCATCACGTGATAGGCGACGGCAAGCGGCATGACGAAGATCCCAACGAGCCAATCAGCGACTGCGAGCGACATGACGAAGCAATTGGTGACGGTCCGCAGGCGGCGAGTCGTCATCACCGCCGCTATGATGAGAGTATTGCCCGCCTGCAACACAGAACAACCGCACTTACAACCAACTGGGCCTCTAGCACCAACTGCTTCAATGAAAATACTTTTAATCGTTAAGATTTCCAAAAGAAAAACATTAATACAAAAATGGTGTACTCGTAGAAAGTGATGTGTTGAACGCAGCGTTCTAAATATTCATTCCTTCACAGTTGATTAGCTAAGTACAATTGTTATTATAACCTTGGTTTTGTAATGAAGTTATGTACGAATTTCGGCTCCGCCTCATTCCATTGCACCATCCTCTCCATAACTAAAATGCAGATTTAAACGAAATATATGTATATGTCTTTATGGTTGGTTTCAAATTTTAATTTAGTTGAAGAAAATATTGAACTGTTACAAAAGCATAAACAGATAACGTAAATTCTTTGCTTGCTGATAGCCACATCTATGGACAAAAATGTAAAGTAAACATCTACATAGAACTTATACAAACAAACAAAAAGCAACTACTTTATGGTTGATTTGAAATTAAAAACATGCTAAACCTTTACTGAAACAGAAGGTAAACTTCATTCGTTGGTTGCTATAACAGCGTTATCTTTGAATAGAGACCGGAAACGTCTCTTGCCGTTATTGGCCGCTGAAGAAGTGTGGGCGTGTGACGTCACAACGCGACAGACAGGATGACCAAACTGGCATTGTATTAGTATTGACGATATTAAACGTTCCTGATAATATCTGGAATTGCTAAAACAGATCTATTTATCTTTCTCTATTCAACTAGTTTATTTGGACAGATACAAGGAAAAAATTGATTGAGTCAATTTTATGAATAATTGTAACGCCAACGCAATTGAAATTGTTGTTTTATTTTCCGAACGCGTTTCGCTTCATTTGCGAAGCATCTTCAGCTGTTATGTCTGTGGGTATTTATACATATAATTACATTTGTTCTATTTTATAATTTAAAAATGAAAATTGTGGGTTACAGATTTAAGCTTACTTAAGTTTGTTTCGTAATTTTTTATTGTTACATTACAAGTAGGCCTACGTACAGGTCAACACATCGTCGCGAAAGCATGCGGTCTCGTAGTAACAAATTTTCTATTGGCATAAATAAAGGGTATAGTGGAGATAAAGAAAAATCAGTTAGGTGATTGCAGCGTTTATGTCACAATTTGGTGATTATACAGGGCGTTCGCCGGAAAACGCAACCCTCCCAGTCTGTTGCCGTCGGCAACTTGCTCGGACAGCGGGGCCAGCAGTTTCCGCCAAACGGCACCGTGAATCACCGCACTGTTTAACACCTCCGCTGCCCCAACAGTGCAGTGCAGTGACCCTTACATTGTTAAGAACGGTTTCTTTGCATTGTAGCTAGTTTGTGACTTCAGTCTCTTATTAATCAGTGTTGTGAATAAACGTTTCTTTGCGGTTTGGCTGGTTTGGGGCTTCATACTCTTACTAATCTGTACCGTGTTTGAGTGTGAGTAAAATTATGGTACGTTACAGTTTGCAACAAAGAATATTTCTCTACGATACATATGTGAAGAAGAAGTCGTTCAAAAAGTGTCGCAGTAAATTTCGTCGCGAATATCCTGGCGCTTTGCTGCCAGCTAAATCAACAATTCTGCGTCTGGTTAAAAAAGTAAGAGAAACGGGTTCATTTTTTAACAAAAAGAGACTGTCGGTCAACCGTATTCTCACAGAGGAGAAAATTGACGATATCGCTTTTCGACTAGAACAGTCACCCAAAAAATCATTAAGTCAGTTAGGGCAGCGTGTCTCTCGAAATATGTTCAGAAGATGTGAAATGTGCATTACACAAGAGGGTCAACACTTCCAGCATCTTTTATAAGGTAAGCTAATGAATTACGTCACATTTAAATGCTTAGCACATACAAGTTTATGAAATAGTCCGCGGCCGACGGTCGAACAATGCCGGGAGCTGACCGCTCGCTCGCCGCGAGCAGTTTCTTCCTTGTAGCGCTAACAGTAGGTTGCGTTTCCCGGCGAACGCCCTGTATTAACTAAGCTAAATAGGTATGGTCAGTATTTTAATTTGTTCTTCAATGATGTTGATATTTAACCTACCTACCTTACAGGTTTTTTTTGTTTTTTTGTTTAAATAAAAGATACTTTCATTTTATTCATCTGAGTATATGCATTTAACAATTCAACAACTGTGTCGCTGACTGCTTCAGCTATAAAACCAATTCATTGTTCGGGATGGTAGTCCAGCAATAATTATTTCACTATGTGTGCCTCTATCTGAAAAATCAATAAATGTTTACGTTTTACTCAACTATTTACGAACATTCCTTACCAGCTTCAGAAGGAATTACACATTTACGGAAAACAGTCATTATGTGCAGTTCTTCAAATTGAAACATTTAATAGTTTCATACTTAAAATGGGAAGAACGTTGGAAAAGTGTTTAATCTTTCTGGCTCCAAAATGTATTCTCATTTTCTAATAGGAATTATGTTACTTCCATATCTTCAAGTATTCAGTAGGAGTTTCAGTAACAGGATGCTCATGAAAACAATTTAAATTATTTTTTGAAAATTTAAATTGGTCTTGCTCTTTGCTGTAAGGGCAAAATGCCAGTTGCAGTTCTGACCGAAGCAAAATAACAATCTAATCAAAACTTCAGCTAACAACGCTGATCGAAAATTAAAACTTTTCTCTTACAAATCTGTAGGCAAAGAATTTAACGAATTCTTCAACATCGAAAGAATATTATATAAATGAAAGCTACTTTTAACTAATATGTCGATTTAAACGAAATACTCACTTTTCTTTCATTGTTGTGACAATTCATTTCTTCGCAGATGCGTAACTAAAGAGAATTGTGATTAAATAACGCGAATAATCTCTAACAATATCTCTGACCGCTGTAGCTGGTCAGCGAAGGCGGGAAGCGTGACGTCACGACGTGACCGACATTGCTAAATCACGACCAGGATTAGTCGACGTCATTTGAGGAGGGAGAGGATGGGTGGGGAAGGGGGGTGGTAGGAAAGCAATCTGGCCTTTTCCCTTTTTTGAATAAGTCTTCCCGGTATTCACCTGGAGTAATTTGGAGAAATGATGAAAAACCGAAATCTTGATGGCCTGACGGGAATTCGAACCGTATCCTTCCGAATGTCTTGCCAGAGCGTTACCGTTCACCCGCTACGTTCACTGTGTAGGAGGGTGAAGTGGTAGGCTACTATCACGCTGACTTTAACAGCAGAACTGCAAAGACCTGTTCATTGCTCTGGGCGTGCAGGAAGCTGGTAACAGGTGGACGACCTAGTAACAGTAGCTGTTTACGTTACGCCCACAGCTGCGTGGACGGACGGTAACATCGGGGTCGAGAGCTTCGGAAGTCCCGCGGTGGACTACCGGACGTCGTTAATCTGATGAGAGGTCTCATTAGCGGCTACTTTGTGGCTCCCTCGTGTAATTAGCTGCTAGCTTCCGTTCATACTCGCCGCCTCTTGAGTACGATGCCGCTAACTCTTTAATGTCTGCGGGATGAGGATCTTCACCATGAATATAACTAGCGCCTCTTACTCTTAGGAGAAATCAACCTAAAAAAAGCGAGTGCAACAGTATAGCCATTCAGAAACAAAATTTGTAACTCAGATTTAATTAATTACTGTCACTGAAGGCACGCAGTTGTAAATTATAACTCAAAGATAATTTGATTCGAAAATGACAGGTGTATAAAAGAAAATAAATCCAGACCATGAACTGACAATTAACAGTTTCTTTATTACTTTCTTTAAACACGTCAATTTAAAGGAGATACTGTATCACATTGCAAACTCATTTACTGATGTAAAATAAAATTAACACTTTAATTTTATCCTATTAACAGCAGTAGCAGAGTTTTCAGCTTCCTTCTCATTAGCTACTTACTTGTGGTTAAGGCATTTTATTTATTATTTTATTTATTTATTATTATGTTTATGATTATGATTATTATTCAAATCGTTGATTTACACAAAGGTGGGACGTAACGACAGAAAAAATAAAACTTCTGTTTCTCGCTGTTTATTCACTGCTGCTATTCAATTATCATCCACACTTTTTGAGTGCCAAGTGTTGAGGATAAAGAAGAGTTCTTATATTCTTCTTAGGTAAAGTCTAAACTGGTTGACAGCAGGCATCGCGATCGTAATCTGGATTCTCCCACAAGCAATATTTTTTAATTGTGTTCCCAAAATTATTCAACCAAACAACAAATATGCTGTACCAGACAAAGTGCCACTAGCTATAATTACACCAGTAAAGAAAATATTTCGACTAAGATCTTCAAGTAAAATTACAGCGCGTTTATATTCTTACAAAACAAATCAATGGAGATTGTGACAAAATAAAAATATTGTAAAAACTTGTTTGTAGCACTTGGGTGTTCTTGAGTACGATATAGCACAACAACAGTTTATGTAAATTGGGTTCACTATGGTTACAACATTGAGGAAGCGAAATAGGAGCACTGTTAAAACTGACAGAAAAATTGAGAATTGTGAGGGTCTAAAAATTACCATCTTTAGCCGTCTTGATGACATCCGTGCCTGACAAAGCATAAACAGTAAGCTCAGTTCAGTTAGATAATTACTTAAACAAACTGTCGCTGAAACTTATATTGGAGGAGTTTGGGAAATTTTTTAAATCGTTTGGAAACTGTATTGTTGAGGTGATGTAGGAACGTTACGAAACCTGTAATTTCATATAAAACCTGAAGGTCATCACTTTAAATTATCTTAAAGCATTCTATAAATATATTAATTATTACAAAGTAGAGTAAAATATTAAATAACCAGTGATTAACACTAATAACTTCTCACTACAGAAATTTACTTTCCTACAGTTTCCTGCCTTCTCCTTTCAGCGATAACGTACACTACAACGTAATGACGTTGTAAATAAAACAAAACGTACTTGATATCAATCTTCCTTCCTTTATTTTCATAGTACCGTCAGGTTGTAAACGTATAAGTAAATTAACATGAAATCAGCCTATATAACTCTTTAGCAATGAGCCAATGAATAATATCGATGGGTCAGAGGGATATTCAAAAGCCTCCGGTGTGGTACCTTATTTCCATATCTAATCTTCTTCTCTTTACGATTCAATTAATTCGGCTTTAAAAGCGATTCATTGGGGTCACAATTAAATATGGTAAGTCTTCTGTTAATCACTAACTTCCCACGTACCTTTCGCCTTCTGGCAGTCGTAGTGTTACTACTCAACGACGATATTAAAGCTCTGGCGGTAGCAGACACTTTATCAACATTTAGACCTCCTTTGAATATTCCTCGGTTATATTAATACTAGATGATACCCGCGACTTCGTACGCGTGGATTAAGAATTTCTTTGCCAGAATTGAATATAGAAAGTTGTTGGTAGCGAAGGATTGGTCCCAAACAACACCGAGTTGGCATAATATGACCGGAAAGCCATCACTATATCCTTCTATCATCGAACCTCTCTCTGTAATAGAATCAATTTCCAACATATTTAAAAACAGAAAAACAAACGAATGTGAGGGGATGTGGGGGGGGGGGGGTAGTTAACTAAGGGCAGCTTTATTTCAGCTTGGACTTTTCTTCAGCATAAGCATCTGATTCTTGGGTTCTAATAACTAAGCTGCTCGTGCTCTGCTAGAGCTACAACTTAGGCCAGTTTACGCCCGCAAGGCATGTCGAAAAAGAAGGCAAAATAAACTGGTGCCAGAAACAATTAAGCAGACACAAAGTAAAAAAGACAGAAGAAATCGACATCTATACTAAATAATACGTTTTTTCTCTAAAATAAATTTATGAACAAATTATACACTAACATAATGCGCGAGAAGCATAGCTTGAGGAAGCGACGTAACATTACAGACTAGCACACACATCCGTCACTCTGTCACCATTCGATAAGTTCTCAAAATTTCGTGACTACAACTGTTAATCATACCAAAAAAAAAAAAAAAATTCCGTGCCCTCCCTATAGATATTCTTGTCAAATTCCGTCAATATCGGTATAGGCATTTAGTTATTAAAACGTAACAAAAGACAGAGACTTACTTCCGCATTTACAGTATTATTACTGCAGATCACACAAACACTGACTACGAATCACCCCTGAGGGATCAATATAACGTAAAAAAGTGTACACCTACAGCATTGCAAGACTACCTACGATTTGCCTCAGATTGTACCCCTAACTTTGTGATATCTACTGGTACAGTTTAACATTCAATACGAATAACTGACGGCTCAGACGTGACTCTCACGAGCAAAAACAATTTTTGTCCATCTTAGCCTCCACGGAGATTTGAACCGGAGACCACGACCCAAACATTAGTAAGCAAGCGCTTTAAGCAATGAGCTATCTGACAACTACACGGAAAAACAGTACAGACACCTCCATATCCAACGCGTCTGTCTATCGCCATTCAGTAATTTTTCGAAATTATAAGACAACATGTATTATTTATACAGATAATTTCTCGACTAAATGTAGACAGTATTTTTCTCCTCGTTTCAAAGGATAAGTGTGCAAAGTTTCATCGAGATCGGATGAAAACTGTGGATTTGTATGAAGAACAAACAAATCAGCAAACATATATACATTCATCTTTATATACATAGTTAGATGAGTGTCAAACACCGATTTAATGTTCCAGGTGCAGTCTCTTGGGAATCTTACCTACTATCTCTTTTTTATTATTAGTCAGCATTTGCTCAAAACTGATCCTAGGAAGTTCAATCTGGCGTTTAGTTTCCTACGGATAAGTGTGTTATCATCTATGTTCATCACACCTCACGTTGTTCTGAATCATTCTGATGTAACATTTCAATTAACTTTCTGCTTAGAAAATTTAAACTCTTATTTAAGGTTCAGGCGTAACTAACATTATTTTCAATGTTACGTATCACCTGAGTGAAACCCTTAAGGATTCTCTCATTTTTCCATACGTCTGTCCGTCTTCCTAACACACCCACACAAATTCTCAGTATTTAACTTAGAACTTTGTACTGTACTTGCGCAGTACTTTAGCTCTTACTGACTTTAACACGACTGAAACAAATAGTAATAATAATAATTATAATGTGGGCTGAAAATAGCTACAGGGCGTTTAGTGAAGAACTGAAGAAAATATTTCAGTTAGATAATCTTTGTCCAAATAAAAGCAGGCAACCCGTGGGTTGTTCTTTTTATTCCGCGATTTGGGAGACTTTTGCCGATAATCCATATCGTCCCCCCCCCCCTCTTCCCCGCCATATTTACGATTCTTCTAATGCGAAAATTGTTTCAAACTATAGTAGTATGTAGACAGCTAAAGTTTTCTGAAACACTATCGCCATATTTCTGGAGTTTATGATTTAAGTGAAATAACTGAAAGAATGATGTTGGGGATTATAGTTCTTATGCTCCTGTGACCACTCAGAAACCGTTCGCGTTACTGAAATTGAATTCGCAGGGCAACTTTCCGTTAAACCGGATCATACTACGAGAAAGTCCTACATCGTTCCTTTTACATGTGCGACGATGAGACCTCTGCATATGGAATTATGTAGTGACATGATCACTCAAATATTACTGCAAGCACTAGAGAGATTCGTTGCCAGCCGTGGCATACCGCACTCGATCCACAGTGACAATTCTCTAGCCTTTCATTCCGCTAATAAGGAGTTGGCCGATGTAGGCGCATCATTATCAGCAAAGAAAACTCATCAGCATATCGCACAGCAAAGAATCACGCGGAAATTTATTGCGGCACATGCGGCTTGGTGCGGAGCGAATGGTTGGCTGCACTAAATGCTGCCTGCGAAAGGTGCTTGGACGCTCCATGATGGGCATATAGTATTGCAGACGGTACTGACTAGCAATGAAGCCGCACTTGACTCCAGACACCTGACGCAAGACAAGCAAAACGGAGAAATACTTACTCCGCCTCACTTCCTGCTCGGAGGGCTGTCCACTGGACTAGAACGTGCAACGAGCAAGGCAAGGAGTTCAGATTGCGGCAGCAGTTGTCAGATAACCTTTGGAAGCGGTGTAGTAAGGAATACTTGTTTCTCCTTTAAAGCTTCCACAAAGATCCAGCAGAGTTCAAAGTAGATGTTCTTCAATCAGATGTGCAACTACGTTACATGCTGGAAAAAACAAGATTTAACGAGCTGATGATCGGAAGAGACGTGATCATACTAGCGACTGACCTGTCCTCAGCAGGAGGAAGATTCATCACCAGACCTGTTCAGCTGGAGATAGACCAGGGAGGGGAGGATGTTGGGGATTAAGAGCACTTAATCGCCATTTGTGGACTCGGATTGTAGTTAGCTTATAGTTACGTACCTGGCCAGTAGAGTATGACAGGGTAATAGACAGAGAATAATAAAACAGTGAAATTCACGCATTTGTTTCATCATTTAATTTACGACAAGTGATTTTACAAATCTGATATAATAGATTTCCACAAAAATTTATGTATTTCATTTGATTGAAAATTTCATGAATTGGATAGTAAATATCTTACTTTTTTCATTTTTTTTTTTGATGGTTTTAATATAAGATCATTTTAAAGACCACAGAACGTATAATTAGTTAGCTACATTATAAAAATAAATTATTATTGATTTATTTTAAAATTGACAAATACTTTCCAGTTCCCTGCCCACCATCCGTTACCCACCACATATGACCTCTACCCTGTCTAGGCATAAACCCCGAAGAAAAGAAAATTTATGGTGGCGCTGCATAGCGTAATTCTCCCAGCCAAACGAATAGGCCTAGAGAACTCTCAGAGATATTAGGTAAATAATGATAAGGCTGGGAGAGGTTTCTAGGCTTCATTTATTTGGCCGCTGATAGCCAGAAATGTTCTTGTTCACTGATCTGAAAAACCAGAAAGATCCCTCTGGAGCACTCAGTGCAAGTTCATGTCTGATCGAATCTGCTTGTGGTGACACTTAAATATTAAAATAGCTTAAAGTTTGCGGATTGCATTTATGATGCTGCTGGTATAGGTTGAGTGCGTCTGGCGTGAAATGAGGAACTTGGTCTGCGCGCAACTTATCGCGAGCTCTTTGGCGCGTGTAATGAAATGCACATAAGCGCCGCGGCAAGACGGAAGAACAGAGCCGAGGACGGAGTGCGAATTTTTACATCTTGTAAATTAACTATTTAATGCGGGGCCAGGTGTCCTTTATCCAGGCCGCGGATCCGGCGGGCGATGCATATTCATGGGTCTGCTTGCGTGCAGGTGGCACTCCGAGACACGCACTTCCGATGGCGCTGCCAGAGCCCCGTGGCCCCGCGAATACCCTCTCAATACTACAGCCAAAGTCTGTTCAGCCCACATCAGCGAATTATAGTAAAACATCTCTAGACTACAACTAACAGCCTGCGCAGGTATTAGACAAATACTGTCACACTGAACACAAATATATCAAACTCGCAATAATAGGAAATGTCTTGAAACAAACAACCTATGATAAATGACCTGGGGATAATGAAGTAACTACAAACAAACTTGCCTAAGAAGGCCACGCCAAATACAACGCCATGCTCTATAAGTAGGGACTTCAGGATTCTACTGTTGGTTTCTGCGGAGCTCCTTCCCTGAGTGTGAAGCACGTCATCAATGAATGTCCTCTAAGGAAGTGCGATGGACAGTTTCAAGACGTTTTCAGTACTGCAACTTCCTTCGTGGCATGGCTGCAACAGCTGGATCGATTTGTGGATGCTACCAACGTTCTTGTCGTTATATATACATTTAAATGCATTACATTAATTGCTTAGCTATACAACTAATAAAATAAATAAATAAAAGCAAACTTTAAAGAGTCTGATCGAGTCTAGGAGACGCTCAGCAAGTAAAAAAAACAAGGCACCATAAAAAACATTATTAAAATAGTAATTGTTTACGAAAGTAAGTAAAGAATCACATTTCATGGAGAATGTTAATATGAGTGATCTATTTTAGTTGTCAAATAGCGAAGTAACAGACGGAACAGAAGTGAATGTGTCATATGCCAGCGTTCCTACGGTACCTAGACATCCCCGAGATTCGCTAAAGTAGAACTGCATGTTCGAATTTGTTCCTTTGGTACTAATGATGTAACCTGGTTACAACCACTCTTCATCTTCTCTCGAAGTAGTTTCAACCACTGTAATCATTAGATAAGAAGTCTTCTGGATCGTGGACGATCGCTCTACCCACGTTGCTACGCTGCCTGGCAGAGTATACCATATTGTGTTTTGAACTCCGTTAACCACAGTGAAAAATTATTTCACCCACCACAGTTCATTCATATGGTCTTGGGAAATACTGTTGAATTATTGTACATTGAATGTAAAATTTTCTGTATACTATGTTGTAAAAAATGATTCCACAGATTAAATATAAGGATCATGTACACGATGAAACCGAATCAAAGCTGAATTTAGGAAATCGAATTATTATGGTTTGTCCTTCAGCTATGCATTTTTCTTACAGAATTGTAACAAACATATACTAAATTGGAAATACCGAAAATTTAACAGAGTAGCTGCTATAGCAGGCCGCCGTGTTGGCTCAGTTGAGTACGGCACCTGAATGGTGTCAGGCGCCAGACACAACGTACGAGTAGCAGTAACCTAGAGGAATAAAATTTGACTTGGCCAGCAGGGTAGGAGAGGAGGTTTATAATCACCATATTGTGCACCAAAGTCTTGTGCTGAATCTTAGACCTCTCCGCAGTGCGTATGTACTGAGGGTATTCGACAATGTTGAGAAGGATTCGTCGTTCGGATGGGTTCGTGAAGCTCGGCAGCCGGCACCTCTCCCTTCCTTTATTCATATCGCAAACGACAGGCGACACTGAGCATACGCTCATTACAGTAACGTTTGCAGACGCTCCCATGACTGGGTTAGATAAGGTGAAACCACACCAGTCAAATTTCGCATGGAAGCTGCGGCGAAGTTGCCTGGGTACCCGGATAATGGTGATGGTGATCAGTGATTTTAAGATAAATCTATAAACAGAAGCTGTAATTTATTACTGCTGTTCAAGAGCATCTAAAGTAGATTTTTACTATAACTTGATTGTGATGATTTTTTTGTATAAAATTGGTTACGAAGTTTTATTCATTTTTCTTCTTCGAATTACCTTCTTTCGCATGTCATATGAGTATTAATGATTTTTGTTTTTATATATATAAGATTAGTAATCACTGTGTATTATGTATATATTTTTGTGGTAATGGGACACCAGGAGGTGTTTTGATTTATTAAATCGAATACTAAGAATTTCATCAGAACAATCTGACCCAGCCCCGATTACAGGCTTGTTTTATCTATTTCTGCGTAAAATATTTTTGAGCGCAAAATTCTATATAGGAAAATAGAAACGTACGTATAATTGTCTACTTATCTGAAATTCAAGTATTAATTTTGAGTTCTAATTGCTTATATGCTAATTTAGTAATTTGGAGACGAAAAAGGTTTATGTTGTGTGTGTATGTAGTATGCGTAGAAAGTTATAAATACACTTCTTTAAAGATTATAATGTAGACATTGATATAAACTCAACTCACTGTTCACTATTTGCCGGTAGGTCAGAACGTCGCTGTATGATTCAACCAACAAGGCAATGTCGGTAAATAACAACAGCGTGGTGCATTTTTTCATTTTGCATTTGGCTACCAGGCGACACAGCCAGCACTATTTAATACACAATGACTTACTGTATACTATACCCAGCATGGTACCTCGTTAGGTTGCGCTGAGAAACGAAAACTCTTTCGGCTGAACAATTTTTCGGGACATCTCAGCCAACATTGGCATATGATATTGAATTGACCATCAGTAATCAAAGCACATACATACATATACTACGTCATACAGAAATACATATATATGAATTATATATATTTAGTTATTATAGGTCATTTAGAGCGAAAAAGTATGTGGAAACCCAACTTTCAAGAAAAATATGAAATTTAGCTGATTTTCGAAGAACTGCAGCTCGTTAATTTTTGAGTTTAGAAAAAACTTTGCAGTACAAAAGTTGTAGGAAATTTTGTCCTCTTTCAAACAGGAAATAAAGTATTTCTTGCTAGGACTCATCAGGAAGCAGCGATAGAAGAAAAACTAAAAAAGTGCCAAAATTTTGAAGTTTTTTGGGCACAGCAAATTGTGCCGATGGTGTCGGAAGTCGAAAACTTGATTTCTGCATACTCATACCAGTATACACAAGATAAGAAAAAAATCTTCTACGTTATGTATTTCGAGGTAAAACTACTCCGTTACTGGTCTATACAAACTGAGGTTGAGTGAAAACCGTACAGCAGATAAAATTTATGGTTATGCGGTAGTTTGTTGTAAGATGAGAAAACAGCAAGCTCCAGCATAATATGGATTTCGTCTTTTTCAGCGAGCTTCGAAACGTATGTATTGATCTTACATGTCTATTTACTGATTTTCTATCTCTTCCTAAGTTCTCTTAGAGACACATATTCTTATTTAAGTATTTATTTTCACAATGTAGTGACCTTTGGCGAACCTGGCCGGCCGAGCGAAGACATTGCCAAGGTTCACGAGAGGACTGTGCGAGTGGGTAAGGATCGATCTTAGAAATCGATCTGGGATCGGATTGAGAGATTCATGAAAGGATTATCAGGGTGAAATTACTTCGTAAATAAGTCATATGTATACTATTTACTGTCACGACACAGCGTGAACAGGTGCTGTGCAAGATATATGCATTAGTATTACTACTGAACATTGATTTCAATGCAAGGGGCTCTTGAGCTACCTTCCAATAATGCTGGTATGGAACACCAGAATAATGACAAATAGTTGATAATATTATAACTGCTTAAATACGACTTTTTCTGTGAGAACGGCAATCACCTCTGCGGCTACTGGTGGCTATCTAATCTCAGTTTATCCCATTTATAGACAATGTGGAGGAACCTAAATCCCTATCTTCTATACGATGGATTTCCTCTAGGGATGTAACGGAGATCCGCATCCGCAAGTGCGGAACACCCACATGAAATTCTACCTCCGCTTCCGAATACGCGATTTTTAATGCAGAAGTATAATGGAGATTTTGATCATTTTGCTATTCTTCTCTCTATATACGAGATTCTGTCCATCGTCGCTTAGCTGAAAGCAACGTGTTTGTTTCTTTTCTTACGGTACTGTAATAAAAGTAACAATGAACTGAAGCACGAATTTAGAAGTATGAACTTGCAAGTAAAGTAAAACGGTCTATTCACAGTCCAACTTGTAGGACCTCCGTGTACAACTACCGTAGGATGCGCTCACCTATTCTCGCTACTAGAAGAGGTCCAAGCAGTTTTTTCCCCTTGTACTTTCTAGCAGCGCACCAGTGTCGTTATGAGTTATGACATACTTGTAGGGTGTTTACTCCAATCAATATCCAACGTCATAACTTGTCGAACGGCAGGGGCTCGTCCGAGAGTCCAACCATGCCCAACACGTCTTACATATAGTACTGCAGCCCCTTTCACTGCCCAACAAGAGTCCTACAAAGCAAAATCGGATCATCGTAGGTCTTACAAATTGGTCTGTGAATGAGCCACTAGAGCGGCGGAAAGGCGGGTGGCGGGCACGGAAATGTGCGGTAGCGTGGCATTGTGCTGGACGCTTGAATTAGTCGAGAGTATTTCGTTCACGCGTGCGTAGATATGGAAATAATTTAATTCACGTGTAAAATCATACCATGGGGCAAAAAGAAATGAATATGGCAGTATTAGATGGAAATAGACTTTGCTTACGCAAAATGAAGAATTTGTGACAAAAATATTTCAAGCAGTGAACATTCGCATCCGCAAAGAACAGCTCCGTTACAACACTACTTTCCACTTCCAACGATAGAACCTCATAGTAGAGCTAATCTGTTAGACGCTCTATCTTCTTCGTATGGGAGGGTCCATAAACCAAGTAGCTCCATTTTGGCCTCCTGTGAACCTCTCCCCCCCCCCCCCCCCCCCACGTAGATCGACGTGGCTTTTGCCTCAACACTCTCCCGCCTCCCACGCGTTGCACGTAGCTTTCTTCCGTATTGATTCAAGAAGACATTTTGTACTGTTTTCTCTTGTCAGACTATCGTAAATTACATACGGAGATAGTTAAATGACGGAAATAAATATTTACATGCTGTTGTGTGCTCTGTACCTCATTTTAACTGTGCCAAATAATATGAATGGAAAGCTACGTGGCTCGGCTCGGAAACCCCCTTCCCCACGTAGCCCAGCGTAGCTCTCCAGTCAATCCCTCCCCCCTCCCCTAGACCGAGCCACGTAGTTTATGGACACTTCCTATGAGGTGGTCATCCATTGACCGACGCCTACATTTTCTCTGTTCCGACTTTTGCTGCTGCTGCTGAATGATGAGCACAAGACAACCTTCGGTGCCTGAGCCAGATATGTTTAACACAATCACTCACTACATTACTAAAATGAAGGGGCAGATTGTAACCAAATTATGAGGCCTATCATAACCCACTTTTTACTCACTTTTTATCAGTTGTCATCGCTCCAAATCCCACCCGGGACGATGCCTCTGTGTGGTTTCTTAACATGTAAACTTACCGTCCTAGTTTTATACTTAAGAAATACTTGAGAAATATGTAGCTTTTAAGCAAGTGAACCGCCAGATTCTCTACAAAAACGACGACGCAGGACATACACAGCACGTAATCAGATACGACCGCCCGAATTCGAACTCGAACCGGCGACCACAGAAACTTTTTTGCCTTTCGTCGACGAAAGAGAAAAAGAACTGGGGGCAAGGAACGGGAAAGGATTTGACCATGGCATTTTGAAGGAAGCATTCCAGCATTCACCTGGAATTTTTTGAAGAAACCATGGAAAATCTAAATCTGGATTCCCGGTCCGAACCCGCATCTTGTAACGGGGCTGATTGATACCAATAAGGCAATAACTTAATACAATCATTTAGCATTCGTTAAAGTACAATTAAAGATTAAAAGTCCATGGAGAATATTAAATATACGTTATTTGAATATCCCGTTACAACTCGCTGGTCATTATCAACAAACAGATGAACTCAAAACCTCTTGAAAAGTAGACGTCGCTTCGTGAGATCAGATTACCA
Source organism: Vandiemenella viatica (assembly GCA_031002005.1). Classification (NCBI taxonomy): domain Eukaryota; kingdom Metazoa; phylum Arthropoda; class Insecta; order Orthoptera; family Morabidae; genus Vandiemenella; species Vandiemenella viatica. The sequence continues at coordinate 101,541,712 of CM061920.1, read as the reverse complement.
ATTCATGAACCCGCAATTTTTCGGAAAGGAAGTCTTAAACAACGACCCATGTAGATTGTATGACGGGTGTTGGTTTAACTTTAGGAATCGTTGTTATTAAAATGGAATTATTATAAAATGAGCCTTCCTTCATTGAAGATATATATATATATATATATGAATTATTTCTGGTTCTGAAATAACGATTAAAGAAAGAAGATAACAGCGAAGCTAGCAACTCGATGCCATCGCGCTGACCCCTATCCTGACGGGAGCAGTAATGCAATGAATAAGAAATTAATGTAGGTATTACAACATTACAACATGCTGCAAATAAGTATAAAAAACAAGTGCTTAATATCTCACATTCTTCTACAGTTAAGTTCAAAGTTAAGTTCAAAGAGACGATTACTCCAATAAACTTTCCTCGATTTTTTCTTTATGAGCTCTGTCGTTAATTTAATTCGTTCTCTCCTTCTAATTATGCCAACATATTTATGAAATATTCATTGAAATTCTAAGGATAAAATATGTTCGCTTTTTGGTGAAGTATTTCAGAATAATTCGTCCAATAGTTTACTCTGCTTAAAGAGTATAAACTTGAAGGACGTGATATTAGTTTCTTTAACAGAGAAAATGAACAAACGTAATTACGATTATTGCACGCTTCGCTTATATTAGATGACACGTCCTGCGCTCAATAAGCGAATGTAATCTCTATGATTTTGTTTGGCAATAGTATACTAGATGTGAGATTTAGCTAGCCTCAATTTGATTTCAATTGTTTTTAATTAATGATTGTATGACTGGCTTGTTAATGGTAAGAAATATTATATAGGCATACATGTCGTCTTTTCGCTTTGTTTAGCGTCTTGGAGAAAACAAAGTATCTCTTAATCGTTTGTTTGTTGAGTTACGAGAGCGAAATATTCTGTGACGGAGATTTCGGTTGGATATCCTATATCTCCTGCCTTGTATTCTCAGACTCTTCACTGCAACACATGGCGTAAAAGCCCGAGTATAAAATGTCATTCTGAGTCAGCTGGAATCAAGGGCGAAATGTAGTTTGCTCCAGCGGAAATAGAAACGGGTCTATAAAAGTTTAGCAACCATGCACTGGGATCTGGTTCAATCCAATCATTTTGTCGAACCACTCTGGAATCAGAGTGTTTCCGCCAATACAGAATTCACTGTATTCCTAACTTTTCGCTCACTTTCTCTTCTCTCTGAATTCGATTGAGTGCAGAAGTCAGGACCGTCGCTTTGAGAGTTCTTTGAGCTGCACTAGACAAATAGTTCTGCCACCAGTGATCGTTTCGATATTCAAACTTATCTCACTCTTCAAGCACTTGTCTCAAATAAATTCTGGTTAGTCAGTTCTGTTTAAAAAAAAAAAAAAAAAAAAAAAAAAAAAAAAAAAAAAAAAAAAAAAAAAAAAAAAAAAAAAACCATCAATGCAACTGTTTTCAAATAATTGAAATTTATATTAAATTATTTATGTTGAAATTTGTATTTAGTTTTACAACTATTGTTGAAAAAATACAGGGTGTTTCAAAAAGGTCTTTACAACTTTGAAAATTCATATAAATTTTATGAAACAAGGTACAGAGCTGGTTTTGGTGTTGTTTTAAAGGAAAACACTTCAAGTTTTGACTCGCGTAGTCCGCTAGTGCCTAATCGCGCCGCACAAGCGCTAGCGGCAGTTACGTTAAAGATGGCTGCCTTCACTGGACCCGAGCGTGCTAGCTGTGTGTTTTGGTTTGAAGAATGGAAGTCTGCGACGACAGTTAAGCGTAATTTTCGTACCAAGTACGCTAAAGATCCTCATAGTAGGCCTACAATTTATGAGTGGCATAGATGTTTTGTAGAAACAGGATGCTCAGTAAAACATAAAAAATCCTCAGGTCATCCAAGCACATCTGACGAGGTCGTTGAGCAAGTGAGAAAAAGTTTTGTCAACAGCCCTACGAAATAGACCCAGCGTGCATCTCGTGAGCTGCAAGTCCCATATACGACGGTTTGGCGTGTGTTGAGAAAACGTTTGCATTTGAAACCATACCGATATTCGCTTTTACAAGCAATTAAAGACACTGATAAGATTGCACGTAGGAGCTTCTGTGTGGATATGAGGATGATCGAGAACGAAATGTTTTCTTTATGTAAGATGGCGCACCACCACACTATCTGACTGACGTCCGGGATTTTCTCAATGACCGCTTTCCAGGTCAATGGATTGGCCGTGATGCGCCAATTGCATGGCCCCCCCGTTCCCCAGACCTGACACCGCTAGATTTTTTCTTCTGGGGTTTCATAAAAGATATGGTGTACGTACCTCCTTTGCCGGCCACTCTACCTGAACTTAGAGCAAGAATTTACGCTGCTGCTGAACAAGTTACACCTTAAATGCTAGTGAGAGTCTTGGAAGAAATCGACTACTGATGGGATGTCTGCAGAGTAACCAACGGAAGCCACATAGAACATCTTTAGTTTAAGGTAAAAAAACTTGAAGTGCTTTCCTTTAAAACATCACCAAAACCAGCTCTGTATCTTTTTTCATAAAATTTATATGAATTTTCAAAGTTGTAAAGTCCTTTTTGAAACACCCTGTATTACGTAATTCTAAAATTGACAATTTTCTGATTTTTTCCTTTACTATTCACAGTAGAGTTACAAGGTTTGGTAGCTTGTCGTCGTTTATTCTTGTCACACACAGCTTGGTGCGCTTGAAGCCATCTGTAAAAAGCACAATTGTTTTATTACAACATCTGTGTGCCGGCACAATTATGATGTCATTACTGCTACATTAAACTACCCCGTGCCTGCTGACATCAAAATTATGGTCTTAACTTTTAGGTCACCAAAATTTCACAGATAAATCTAATATCTACTTCATTCTTCGTCAGAATAATCTCATGTTAAGTCACAATTCTTTTCTCGCTTCACATAACCTTCTGCGCCTTTAGACACTCAATTTCAGCATTTCTTCTACACCTAGACCTGTACATGTTTCTTCATTTCGCAAGTGAATAGAAATCTGTAGGTACACAGTCTGAACTTTAGTCTGGATGAGAAATACCGTCCATATAAGTATACAACCCCTGGAAGAAGAAAAGCCCGTTGACCGTATTAAGACTTGTTAAAGGATCTTGGTACCTGCATTTATAACTTCACCATACTCGAAGAATGCAACAAGAATTATTCGGTATTTGTGGATAAGTAACATTTCTTGTTGGACAGACATCGAGTCACGAATGAAAAATGATGCACTTATCTTGTGAATGTTGGCAGGTACCTCGCTGTATGACCACAGAAATCTAGTTACTGCTTCGCGCCTTTTCCATTGATGATTCGTTATGTGCTTCCTTCCATTTTGAAATTTTGTATCTCCAATACTGGACGTCTTTCATGTGTCCATAGGAATAGAAAATTGCTGGTATGCAGTTCACAACCTGCTCTGTTCCTTTTTTATGTTCCATTTTCAGAGAACTCAATGACTGGAATTCCTCCTTGACTTGTCACAGCCTTCCGCAGCTCTGGAACTGGAGTCAGTAGCATACGTTTAAGTCTTCAATTGGGCTAATCTACTGTGATAACAAAGCGACACGTTGGGCGACCAAACGAAACTAAATAGTGTATTTCACCTTTAATCTCAGGAATGGCTGACACAGTTACATGTGGCTCAAATTTGGCATGAGTAAGAGCAAAGAGAATAAATCTAAACAACTTACGTCGTTCTACATCAGTGTGGAACTACTTTCGTTAAAACGAAGTAATGAGTTAAGTAACAGAATCAAGAAAACATATTTAAAAAAAAAAAAAAAATGAAATTACTAATGCCCTATGCTGTAACTTCAAGTGCCAGTTCTAACAACAATGAATTAAAACTGTCGCTAACATTTCGAAAATTAAAGCTTTTATCTTACATATCTGTGGCCAAAGATTTTAACGAATACTTTTACATGAAACGAATATTGAATAAATCTAAGCAACTAAAATTATTACCTTATCTTTAAAGGAGCAATGCTTCTATATATTTGCAATCTCGGAAAACGGCTCTAACGATTTTGATGAAATTTCGTATTTAGATAACGTATTATTTTTTTAAGATTACCTTGTTAGTTGTCTTCCCTAAAAAAACACAATTTTACAAAATGCGAATATTTTTTGCACTCGGTATCTCACCCTCTACCACCCACAATTATGTGAATTGCAGAGTAATGTAGAAAACGGCTGTAATGCCATCTCGTAGACGATTCAGGTAGCGGAAGCCTGCTAATAATTTATCTTTGGTTTCAACAAGGAACTCCTATATATTTAAACGAACAGTTCTGGTATACCAGCTGACCCGCGGGAATAATAGCATTACATGATTAATTGTAAAGCATTTAAAAAGAAGATATCGGCTTGGTCATAAGTGATACTTCACTTTACAAAACTTCTTTGAAAATTATATTAGCAGTTATAATGTAACCATCCTTTTCTTCTTGACCGTATGTGTCTTTAACACAAACATTAATATTGCTGAATTTTAAAAAGTGGTTATCATTAAATACTACCAGTTTAATTGTAAAACATTTAAAAAGTAGGATACTGGCTTTGTCAGGTGTAATTTTTTCTAACTTTTTTTACCTTGTAAAACTTCTTTGAAAACAATATTAACATAATAGCAGCATTTTTATCTATGAAACGGCTGTCGTAGAAGTTTCAGGTAAAGCCTACTGATGTTATTTAAGTTTCTCTTCGATTCGAGCAACGAAATGTCCACTCCAAACTGCCTAGGAAGCCATAAAATAAAATTTTAACTACCTCCAGAAAAAAAATAATAACATTTGTGACATCCTTGAAACAATACGAGCTTATACAAAAAATTTCTGTCTTCACGCAATCTCGTAGAATTTTGAGGCACTAGTGTCAAGAATTTTTAAGATTTGTATTTGGTAATATGAGCTAAGCTGGGGCGTTCTGTTGTTCGGAATCTACGTTAAATTGTAGGTACCAGAGTAAGGGAACTGGCCGTCCTACCTAGAAACAATCGCTTAGTATGCCTCCTTCTGAAGGATCCAACAAACCTTCAGGTTAGATTTTTATACTGTCTGTATATTTATTTAATCTATCCAGTCTAATACTACATGAGAAATTCTTGTAAATAGATAAAATTAATTTCTCACATTCTCTAATGATTTTGATCTTGCATACTGAACAGAAATCGAAAGATGCAGAGCGAAGATCGGTCACCCTGGTTCTGTCTACTTAAACTGAATACGTACTTTTCTTTCAGCGTTCTTACATTTTATTTATTCCCGGATACTTAGCTAAGTAGAATTGTTATTAAATAACGTGCTTAACCTAGAACAAAATCTGACGACAAGCGTGACGTCATAGTGCGACGTTATAGAGTGACAGCGTGATGTCATAGAGTGACGACATAGCGTGACAGATGGCGTCATAGATTACCAAAACTTGCATTTTATAAGAATAGCTTATTTGATACCTCACTTTCATTGTAAGTCTGATTGTTTGGGAAAGTACTAAATTTGAATTAAATGTAAGTAAAATTTGCTTCTTTGTTACATTCATTTTTTTTTAGATCTTGAATTTGCCCTATAGGTTCATTTAAAATTACAATATGATGTAAATACTGATTTTTACGTATTTGAAAACATGAAAATGAATCTTAAATTTTTGTTATATTTATAATTTGTTCATAGAAATGTTAGTAAATTGTGTTGAATATCTTAATTATTTAATTTTTTTCAATTTTACCTCATCACATTTATTTACTTCTGTATACGATTCAGTAAAATTTTATACAATTTAATATAGTATCTCATACTTTTTTTTGTATGTTAGAAAGGTTAAGATTTCAAAATATTTGAGGGGCAGGCCTCGCACCACATGTTCGGCACAGAAGTCCACAGATCCTAAACACTTCTTTGGGTGTGGGGCTACGTATGAAAATGCTGCAGGTACTCAGGTATCAGGACTTTTCACAACTGGGATAATTTTAACGCCCAGGTGATTTATTGAAGGTCGGCTTCCCGAATTCGCTTACAGATCCCATTAGCGACGTCTGAAAAGTTCTCCCAGCAATCCATCTTGGTCATTGGATAGAAATATCGCCGTGGCGAATTACCAGTGTTATTTCACAAGTCCTCACTCCATTCCTATCCAACTCTCCTTGCTTCTTCAGTGGCTTGTATGTCTCATGGGGTCCCACCGTCACTCTATCTGTCTGTCTGTCACTGATGCAAATTACTATGATTTTCGCTAAGAGACACCTCGCTAATATTTTATGCGTTTGCAACAATAAAGTCTTCCAATGAGTGCATGCAGTATTTTCTGTTATTCTTAATTTCACAACTCTATCATTACGCTACTGCAATATTTTCATACGGATTTCTTTTTTAAAAGTATGTATTAAACCAAAGACGGTACTGTACCATCCAGCGATGATCTTTTCGAGCTGGAGTTTAAGAAGAGTTGTTGAGGTTAATAGGGTGAAATGATTCATTTTGCAAGATGTTGTGGAGCTTTGGATTTATCACTGCATATAATTAATTTTACCGAGGTAGAATAAAAGAGGGGTTATGTGTTTCCTGGCATGTAGGTTGAATAATTTTTCACTAGTTGAACAAAAAACAAACTTTTATTAAAATAGTATTTTCCAGTGTTTTTAATACATCTTCAGTTATACCAAAGAAATTGAAAAAAGGAGACTGCTTAAGAAGATGGATTAACGTAAAATGTTTAAAACAGTGATAAAGCGTAGACATTTACGACTTAATCACTATGATTAATGTTCTATTACTCATATTGATGTTGGAAAATGGTGATTAAGTCGTAAACGTCGACGCTTTATAACTGTTTTAAATTTAAAACATATTTTTCTACATGGTAACAACTAATATTGGATTATTTATTCATGAAGTTACAGGTTATCATTTTTATCCGTAATTGGAGGTTGCGTTTTGGTCATATTTGGAGCTATTGTCTTAGATTGAAACCAAAACTGCTTACTGAATGCCTGCATAAATTTATGGCTGTATAGCTGCAAACTAGACAGCGTAATTCTGTGCTCAACAATACGCATTAAACAGACTCATTTTTTTCCCCGTAGCACAATCTACTTAGCTTCATGTGTTGAACTAACAATCCAAGAGACTAGAAGAATGTGGGAAGAATGAGGGAAAAATTAAATTATAATATTTAGATTATGATGATATGATGTTTTCTTTGAGATATGGAGTCTAAATTAGTTTCTTTTAATAATGATTTAGCGTTCCCGTAATCCCTGATCATCATCTGCGTGGACGATTGTGGGTACATGGCAGAGGTTTTGAAGCAATTAATTACTTCAAAAACACGAAAATATAAAATACTTTTGCAAACAATCTTTTAATGAGCAAAATAATTTCAATATATACATTCTTGACGGCATTAACAACTTCTTAATTAAAATTGTTCCTTTACGTCATTCAACGACGGAAGTTTTCCCTCCGAGCATTGTTAATATTGAAAACTTCGTGTTATTTTCTGATCGGGAAAGGAAGACAGTAACTTTGTGAGAGGGGGTGAAGGGCTTATTTTCTAAGAGACGGTGTATCTGGCAGATGTTAAGAGCTGCCCCTTAACGATTTGTCATTAGCGGAACTCGGCTAATCTCAGCTCGCCCTTCTAACGATTTCTCGTTAATCGGCTCTCGATTTGGTAGATCGGATGGAAGGGCATCCAGCGCGCCCCATTCCACCTTCATATTGGCTCCAATACAGTACCCAGCCTTTCACGTCTTCCAATAGCGACAGCACCTGGCAGCCTCACTTCTAATTTATTGGCCTCCCCGCCTCAGGAAATACACCTCGTATCAATTAACCAAGAATCAATAACTTGCTGTTAACTCAGAAAAATATCTAAAATTTACAGCAGAAACAAAACTTCATTTCTATATTGATACCCGTCTGCAACAAGTAATAAATGACATCTTGTACTTGTCTGTCGCTCATACACCTTATGAGTCTTTTTCGGTTATAGGAAAGTATTTTTGTCCAATGATGTTTAGAAGTTTTAAGCTCCTTCTCCCAGTTTGAGATGCACAGTTACAAACACGTGGCTAATTGTACTGTATGTCAGTCTGCAGTCCCTATCATGATACACAATTGTGAAGTATATATCGAGAAAATGAACACTGCACTACTGTTGTAACAAGCACTAGGCTTCATCGATTAATGGAGAATCTGTATTGTTTACAGTATGAATTGTTTTCGATTGTGCTAGTATACTGTACACATAGCGAGGAAGGCGTTAAGAAAATCTATTCATTAGAGAAAAAAGGTGATTCAAACCGTTGGTTCGCTTTTATTTTATTTTATTTTATTTTTTTCCTCGTATTCCGAATGACGCAGGTTCTAATCCCCGTCCAGCCATCCAGATTTTGGATTTTCATGGTTTCCTGAAATCACTCCAGGCGAATGGACGGATGGTTCCTACAATAGGCCACGGCCGGATTCCTTCCAGTTTCTTACCCGCCCCTAATGACCTCGACGTCGATGAGACTTGAAACTATAAAACAAAAAGCTGATATAAAGATTAGCTACCTTGCAGAATAATTAGGTTTAATTTTCAAGCGAGATGAACAAGTGTGAAATGGAACAGATAAACTGATAACAACATTTGATCGATGCGCTGCTCCGAGAGTAAGATATAGCTATAAGGCTCGAGAGGCTCCCAATAAATACCTAATAGATGTGAGAAAAGTTTATCTAACTTGTCCATTCAACTTCTTATCAAATTTAATTTGAGAAATTAAATCTTATTTCTGCTTAGAACATGAAAAACGTAAAATGTTTTATGAAGTATGCTCGTTCAACGGCTATTACTTGCTCCAGTAATACGTAATTCTGTTACTCTGCAACTGTTTACCTGGACGTGTTCGGCTTCGGCAGCTGATCTATAGTCACTGCTCTGTTGCAGTCTGCATCAAATACTCGTCCTTCAGAATAGTCTGATGCGATTGCGCCTCTTATTCTTCTAAGGATTGCTTGAGACCCAACTATTATTGTTAGTACGATATTACGCAAGGTCTCAAGCAGATTGCATTTCAATTGAAGATGCTTGATTTCCAATACAATTTTGTTTTGGTTTTCAAAATAAATATTTTAATTATAACAGCTTGTCTAGTCTGGCCAAATCTTCACCTACCTTCCCAGATAAAAAAAAATTATGATTTATCTTTTTTTTTAAATGTGTTCAACAGTCGTGTATCTGAGAAATTATCTAATAAGTTTAGAGATGACTTCTCGCAGTCTGCATTTCATGATAAATGTCTTTTATCCGTTTACTGTTATTAAAGTCGATCATCGTATGGTGTTGCGTCGTTTTGCAACAGTTTTTTTAAATTTTTATTGAATCTGGTTCTTTATTAGTGATAAACATCGGCATTATTAGCCCCCAAAAGGACTGCGGGCCGGAAGGGTTCCTGTCTTGATCTTTTGAAGGAACTATTCATATATTCACTTTGAGTGATTTTAGGAAAACGTGGAAAATCTAAAGACAGATGACTCTTGGAGCGGCAGACCTGAACCTTAACTGCTCATCCACCACGCTCGGTGTGCACGAGTCTATGCCGGAATAACTAGTTCCCTGCAAGAACAGCCGTGTTTCTAATACGCTGTTACCTTCTCACGTTCATGAAATTGCGCAGTGCTGTGTCTTTTGCCATTTGCTTAAAAACCTGCTATATTGGTAAAGGCAAAGAATAAATTTAATAGGTTTGATTTCTGGCATAGGCCATCTTGATTATTAGGCAACTTACTTAAAAAAAAAATAAAAATAAATGATGGATCCCGTCATATCTCAAAGTTACACATTTCACAAACACGATAATACTTAGCAAACGATGTGTAAAATGTTTAGATGACTCAGAGACGAACGCAACATTTGATTACTGAGAATTTAAATCATCTAGTAGCGAATTAAATGAAAGCGCCCTATCAGGAGACTGGTAGGAGAAGCAGCAGCGGCGCCCAAACTTGAGCTGATAGAAAAGGGAAAGAGCTTTCGTTGTTCATGCCACAGTGAGGTTCTCAAGGAAGAAGGGCTAAGACGCATATTACTGACATATTTTCGGCGAACAATAATTTTTTGAGCGCTAAAATCTTTTCTTGTTGCAGAATTTCTTTTTTACAAATCGGGGAGTCGACAAAAGTCCTTTTATAGTGCAGTTTCTACGATGAGCCTTGACTTTTTTGTGTGATTTAGTTTAAGCTACGACAACAGATAAATTAACAGTGATTCGTAATTCTTTAATCATATAACTGAGAGCACAGGAAACTATTATAGTCTTTTGGGTTATATGTTTCTCAAGGATTCATAAATATTGGGAATTTAACACTACTTTGACAACAATAAATATTTATTGCAGACAGTACTCTCGCGCCTATTTTGTAGCACCGTAACGTTCCGTTCCGTGTTATAGTTGTTAAGGTGCATATTGTGTCTCTTGTCAGCTGTTCTACCAGTGTACTGTTCCTATACGGCGCTTCTGTGCGCATTTGAAGTTGTGGTTGTGGTCCCAGTATTGGACTGCTCAATGACGTGAAACACCATAAAGTACGGAGTGGTCGCTTGTGTTGTTCCCCGTGGGTAGTATACAGCATAGTGCCATGATCACCGCCTCATTAATAATGTATTGCGTGCTGGGGTGCCGTTGAACAAACGAATGATGCACAAGAGTTGGTTAGCTCAAAAACTATTTAATTTTTTTACTTAACACCAACCTGAAATGACGAGAATGTGCTATGTATAACATTTTATACGCGTCAACATTTATACGCAGAACATACTGCAGAAAAAAAAAATTCTGAGCTATTATTTTGATGACACTACTGTTTCTTGGTTTTGCACTAATAACGCATATCGCTAAGATGATTGTCTGAAATTACAATGGTCAGTGATTTTTCTGTGAACCTAAAGTTCTCCTGGGTGGGTGTAGAACAATCTTCAAAAGCCCGTTTTCGGTACTAAGTAATGTTCGTCGATACGAATGTAGACGCTCGTACTTCATTATCTGCTCCACATATCGACAATAATCTTCACCAATATTAATTGACCCCTGACATAAGAATCTTTGTTATATCGACATTTAGGAGAGATAATATTATAAGAAACTGTCAAATGAAATACCTGCTTATCTACGCATTTAATAACTGATCAAGGTAATGTACTGAATTTCCAACTCCAAATGATCATTTATGTTGGTGTTGCATGAAAATTCTTTTATAAACAGTAGAAGAGTCCTCGCGGGCTGTAAATGCCTCTCAAAACCCTACCACATTTCTAACCTTTCCTCTGTGATGGTCTGGCCACACTTACCTCTGTTTTTCCACTCCCTCTAGTCATTCCTACCCCTTGTATTATGGTGACTTCCCTTCCACCTTCAGATATCTGAAACAGTCAGCCAACATATGTAGAAATAGCCAGCCCCGCGGTATCTCTGTTGTTGTTTGTTTTTGTGGCTTTAGGGCGCGTCGACAGCGAGGTCATTAGCGCCCCAACAATGCGCGGTATCTCTGGACTTATTGTGTAGCGCGTTATGCGGGATTAGCGAGAAGCTAACAGTACTCCTTCTGCCAAAAATGAGTAAATCTGAAGAAAATATTATAAACTCTACAGTAAAAATAAAATTATAAACCAGCTTCCTTAAACTTTGCTATAATACCTGACATTCTGCTGGAAGCGATCTGCTTTTTTAATTTATGAAGCGTAAGCAGTCTGCAAAAAACAGCAGAGAATTAATTATTTTTATAACACGCGTTATATTAACAAAGAAATACTTTTTAACCACGACCTCCGGGAATGTGAGGTAATATTTGGGCCTGGCTTCAACCAATACCGTTCTGCCACATACATTTAGGTTTTCTATGTCTTCTCGAAATCACTCCAGACAAATTACGCTAAGGTTCCCTCGAAAAATTCCTTCCATTCCTGGTTATCAGTATTTTCATACCTCTAATGATGCTAACAAGTATATATATATATAAAAGAAAAGACTTTGCAAAAAATAAATCTTTATGGTTTACAATACCCCATTTTCAATTTTAAGTATGTATTTAGAAACACTAGTAAACTTTATTCATTTTCCCACTGGTTCTCCTTTCTTGATTACTACATGTCCATATTTATGAAACGTGTCTTGCAATTAGAAAAATGCAACTAAAATAAATCAGACAAAAAAATCAAACTAAAGCAATCCGTATTCAACTACACCGTTCCTCTTTGACAAAGGAGGAAAAGACGATTTAATGGTAACTAACAAATTTCATGCCGGCCTCGGTAGCGTAGGAGCTAGAGTGCTAGCTCCGCGTACCGAAGGTCGCCCGTTCAAGTCCGGCCGAGGGCATGGGTGTTTAGTATCGTTGCCAGGTGTCCCGATTTGCGCGGGACGTCCCGATATTCAGGGGTCTGGGGACGTGTCCCGATTAACTCTTGATCGGGACGCCAAATGTCCCGATTTTTGGAGTAAGTGATAAAAAGCCATCACTCAACGCAAAACATGAAATCGCGTGTTACACGTCGAGACGCATCGCTCCCAACCAGCAACACCATTCCAACTTCTGGTGTAACAGACCCAACTACCCTTGAGCGTGGTAATAGCTCACTGAACAGATTCCTGGAGCATTAGAGTCGGTGCCAGGTACCCAAGCTGTAATTCTCCTCGGTTAGGGGTGAATTCGCTCCTTCTTTCCGTTATTGTCTTGCATGACTGCAAATATCTTGTCCAGTATATGGTCTCTCCCCACAGCGCTTGTGCTGGCCCGTTCTCTCTCGCCGCAAATGTGCATCGTTGAAGCTATCTCTCTCCTGCTTGCTGGAAATGCAATCGCACTTTTAACTCATCCGTTCATCGTTTGTCCGTTCACTGGTTATGTTCAAGTAAGGTTCGTATATCGTACAGTTTTAATCAGTCAAGGCAGGAGATATAAACGTTCCTGTTGGTAAGTGTTAGAGCAATTTATATAATAAATTACTTTATGTATAACTAGTCTGTTCACGTGATTCTATGATTTCATCTCTCTCCACGGAATTTAAGGTTAAGTTTAATATTTCGGTAGAAAGTTTATTCAGTCTGGTTTAGTAATATGTATATGCGCACGTTCTTATACGAGATTAAATAAATTTTAAGAATTTTCGACGAAGGGATATTGGTTTTACTGCTCTTAATCTACTGGATAGAAGACAGAACGGAATAAAGGGTGAATCTATTTGTACTATATGCTTGTTTGTTATGCACTTACGTATGTTGATGTCGGAAAGATAATCTTATTGTTTTCAAAATTTCATCAAAATGAGCGATTCGAACACCAATTCGGGAGGGGGGGGGGGGACGATGCTGCTGCGAGGACGAAACAACAACAAATAATGTGTTCTTTTCTTGATGTTTGGATGACAAAACTATTCCTTTATCAAACACGCCCCAGATAATAAATATAAAGCAAATTTATTGTACATTGTGCCATAAATAGTTTAACATATCTCATGGTGGCGAAAATGATATATAAAACCACAATAAATGTAATAAACATTTTTTTAAAGTAACAACATTCCTGAAAATATTTTTGAAATAATGAGCATCCAATAAGAAAGCTGCCGAACTCACAGTGACTACCACTCGACCAAGCACAACTTGTCATTCAGTTCTCTTGGTTGTGAATCAAAACTTGATCATACTTTGCATAACGATTCTAAAATTGCTGAAAAATTGTCAGTTGGCAGAACAAATGCTAATGCGATTCAACATAATGTTTCAAGTCCGGCGTCTACTCAAGAAGCGACCGAAGCTCTTCAAAAGGAAACATTTTACAGTGTGCTACAGACGCCTCCAATCACGGTGGAACAATTTTTTTTTTCTACTGGTTGTAAGATTTTACAGTCCAGCTACATATTTAAAAACTTGCGTATTTGATTTTTATGAAGACGCGACTGAAACTGTATCATTCAAGGATAAAAATTGAGTGACACAACTAAAGGAGAACAATGCTGATACTAAAAATCGTGCGGACAACACAAATTTGAACTTTGGGTGTCGCAATTCAGTTTTTACAGTCATTTGGGTGATGATAATGACAAAATTATATCAGTGCAATGTCCCGCACACATTTCACATAACGATGTAAAATATGTTAGGGTTTGGATACATTTGACTTGGAAAATTTAATCCTAAAGCTACATAGTCATTTCTCATACTAAGCAATATGTGCGCAAGCTTTAAAAGACTTTTACTGTATGAGACGCTTGAATCTGAATTTCCTACAGCCTTAAGACATGCCATTTCTACCCGCTGTTGAACGTGTCTCGAAATCATTCGACGTCCTAAAAGATTACTTTATATCTATAATATAGGAGAAAACGAATGTTCCACTGCAGTGTGGATATTCTTTAATTATAATGGAACAGAACCTTACATGAATTTGTTCCAAAATGCACTGAAGATCCCTACAAGATTCTGTATCGAGTATCGAAAACGAAACATTTATGTGTTTCGGAAGTTAAGATGTAATGGTTAGACTCACTAACAAATTTAAGCAGAGGATTGAATACATCTATATATTAATACGCTAAGCGAAAACTTATGATACATTTTTAAGAATATTGCGCGCACGGAGAAGTGTGAGATTTGGTATAGTTAAAGTTTATATGGAGAAGAAGTGCAGGAAGTTAAAATCTATATATAATATGCGTTACAAACACATTAAATTAAATTAAATAAAACACTCGCTCGCCTACATAGTTTGCTCAGATGCCGCCAACTCTGGGCGTTGCTTCACCTAACAGCTGGCAGATAGCGCAGCTAGCGGCCAGAATATTGGGCAAACTGAGGAACTTAAAGAAATACAGAAAGCTAAAATTTTTAGCTGATAGATGGCGTACAGTGTTGTCTTTGGTGAAAAAAAAAAAAACAGTCGAGAGTAATCTCTGAACCTACATAGAAGCAAGAAGCAACATTTCGAGGGCTGGTAGATAGCGCAACTAGCGGCCGGAATATTGGGCAAACGGAAGAACTTAAAGAAATACAGAAAGCTAAAATTATATACAATATATTTTACAAACCTATAATCAATATGCTAAGCGAAAATTTCGGATTCATTTTTAAGAATAAGTGCCGTGCACAAACGGAGGAACTTGCATCGCGCACTGAAAAGTGTAAGATTTGGCATAGTTAATGTTTATATGGAGATGAAGTGCAGAAAGCTAAAATCTGTGGATAATATGTGTTTCAGATATATCAAATTAAAAAAAAATTCGTTTTTTACATTTTTTTTTTGTGGCAAGCGAATCTGCCGATGTCTGTCATCTTAGTCAGCAGTAAAGAAAAAAAAATATAATAATAACATAGTTAATACATGTTACAAACAGATTATTCAAATAAAAAATTAATTTGTGAACGTGTGTGTGTGCGTGAAATAAGATTGGAGCCAACGTTCTTACGTGAATTCACCCGCATTGAGACACTCTGTGTTCTTTGGTAAAACGAAAGACTCGGATAAAGTAAAGATTAATCTTTGATGTTATAAAAGCAATGTAGCGATTCTCCCAGATACTATATGGTCATTTGTTTATTTAAAATGTTAAAGTTTGGTTAAGTGTCTTTTGATTTTTTAATTTCAGTAATTTCATTAGAGAGATAAGAAATAAGGAATACTTATTTGCGTGAAATTCAAAATGATAATAGACCAAATTTAAATAGCGAACACACAAAATGACGAAATTATTTTGATAGATACATTTAAATGCGCACTGAATGTCATTCCACGAAATTTTTACAGTTTTGAATTTACAATGCAGGTTTCGCAATGAAAAACATTTCGATTCAGAAGTCACTTCCGTTGAAAGGACTGCATTTACTTCATGTTTCATAAAAACTAAAGCAGTTTTTCGGCCTAAGTCAAAATGAATATTTTAAATTCAAATGAACCATCGATAAATACATTTCATCATTTGCTATGGTTAGATTAGAAGCTAAAATTTCGCATACAGTCACGTGTATCGTTTTAATTTTATAGGTAATGCAGAGAATTACTAGATTATTACTCTTTCATGAAAGAAACTAAACAACTTAATGAATTACGGTCGAATTCGACCGCTGGGCGATCACTAGTATTTATAAGTTTTCAATGCGGCAATTTTTCAAATACTTGCCGGATGATACAATTTCGAAAGTTAAAAAGATTGTAGTGCTTAGTACAGAAGTGGTTTAAATTACGTAGAGACTAAGTACGAATTCAGTGAACGTAAATTCGACTTATTCAAGCCACCTTCTTTGTAAGATGACTTTCTTACTTTGGCGTCAAACTAAAAATTGTCATGTTTTTAGAAATGGGTGAACTTTATGAGAAAGCATGTAACGTTAAAGAAGCAGTGAAGACAGCAGTGCAGAACAAATAACGCTGCCACAGAATTGACTCAATATATTTAAAAATAAAGATCTTGTCCGTCTGCCAAAAAATATTTTATTTTAGGGCTTCAATACAGGTTCCAAATGCGGCAGCTGAAAGGATATTTTCCCAGGCTAATTTATTAGTTTGTTCTAAGAGACGAAACCGATTATCACTCTAGCATGTCACAGCAGAGGAACGAGTTAAAACTAACTTCATTTTGTTTTTAGCGAATTTTATAACAGTACTATGTCTAATGCATTCAAAAATAACATAATAAAATTTTAATAAAAAATAAATACTTCATACTTATTACAGCATAAATAAATTCTTAAAATTCAACTTCAAAATACAATTTTTCGCGTAATATTTCGCTACTTGTCTTAGACAACAAACCTTACTATTATGATAATGTTTTGTAATTAGATTCATAAGTTCCTATCACATGACAGACAGTTCCCATAGAAATTACCCCTACCCAGCCTAAATTATAAAAATAAACATGAATTTTTAAAAAAAATTGGCCGTCCCGATTTATAACCCTGAATCCCGATTTTTTTGACTTTGCGTCCCGATTTTTAGCAAACCGGACCTGGCAACACTAGTGTTTAGTGTTGTATGTGTGAATGTCTTGTCCGTGTTGTAGTGTCCTTGTGTCAATACGTGATAGCAACAAATCACATTGATCTGGCTGTATGGCCCAGTAGCCGAATGCCATTCAAAAAAAAGAAAAAAAAAAAAACGAATTTCATAAGGTAGCTATGTAGCTACTCCTGGTCCGTTGTCCTATTCCCCCCCGCCCGGCATTCTCTACGCCGATCGGACTCCTGGAGTCCAATGCTCTTCAGCAACCACTCAGTCGCTGATTCATCACATAAGTAGTACAAACGTTAGAAAATTACTGATGATAGCTTACAACTTGGGGGGGGGGGGCTTGGAGGAAATGGTCGAGTGTTTCTTTTGCCCAATGGACGAAATAACGGCAAAAGCTCATAGTAGAGTAAGAAGTTGGAGATGCTATCAAAGAGGGAAGCCAGGTAATTTTTTGGATATTACCGGATAACGCAGCTACTAACTGGCATGACAAAGGAGCTGCATTGGCAGTCATCAGAAGAAAGGAAGAGGGTAAACATGATACTGGGAGTGTGCAAGGAGTATTTTGGTGATGAGGCTCAGATGAATGTTGGTGGAAGAATTAGAAGTAGTACATGAAGGGAAAAGATTACTGTGACCACAATTGGGTGCTCGATTTCAGGTATAAGGGAGAGGAAAAATTCACTTTTGTGGGTAAGAGAGTCAGGAGATTGAAATAAATTACCAAAAGAAGTGATGAACAATATTCCAAAAGCTAAAAGAATTTAAAAAAATATATTAAGTGTAAAGGTAGGAGGGAGGGGAAAGTGCACTCAAAGAATTTAATAATAATAAAACAGATAAGCAAACAAACAAACAAGAAATGAGAAAATAGGTTTGTAAGACAATTGGCACCAAGACATTTGCTCCATTGCAATTAAATTAATTGTAAAAACATATTGTTGTTGTAACGATTGTCAGCTTCGAGTTTTGCGTTTATTGTTGCTAAAAATTGTACGTAGCAGTTATCGCAGAACGTGAGCGGAGGTTTCAAGTCACTCTGGACAATCCGCTTGCGCGGTAATTTTTTTTTAGTGCATGCAAAAGAAATAGAAACATACGAGCATATATGATAACTGGACATGGACACCTTCATTCCGGAACTGCTTTATGTTCAAATAACAAGAACAGTATCAAAAATGCTTGAAACTATACACAAACTAGCTTCTCGTTGTAAGTTGTGTGGGTAATTTCACAGATTGACTCGACGATAGATAGTGTACGAGCCTATAGTTAAATCTCAGAATTCACGAAAACCAATTTGTTGAGGCTTTCATTATAATCTAGAATGTTTCACAGGAGGTGGATATGTAAATAATTCATATTGAAATGAAATAAAATGAATGGTACACGGTATTTACCACAAACAACAATATAAATTTGCGTTCGTATTTCGTTGAAAAGGTTCAACAAATGGTTGATTCATTTTAATTTTGTATGTAATACTTAGTTTTTCGCTACAGTTTTATTAGGTAATGATAATTAATGTAATGCCACTAAAATTGTTTACACTTTTGATTGCTGTTGGATTTAAAAAACTAGCTGCTTTTTAAAATTAACGCTTATGGCAGGCTTCCTCTTATGTTCTCCGTCCCTCTCTAGTGTTGCGGACTATAGCATGGAGCAAACACATACGAAAAGAAAGAAATACGATGCAGTTTTTGAAAAATTTATTTACAGTTTCCTTAATTGAATAGACAACTGTGAAAACAGTTACATTTAATTTCTATAAAGATATTATATGAACTATTTATTGTTGTTTAAATCCTACAAGTTAAGACGCCATTTATTAGAGTCATAATGACGTATCTACAAAATGTGTGTTTTGAGAAAAAGGCAAAAGAAGTTTTGCATCTGTTGAAACACATTTTTATCATATAAGCTTAAGTAGCTTGTAGCTGTGATATCTCATGGTCCTTAGAATGTATTCACATAAATCCAACAATTTGTAATCTGTAACAATAGGTACTGCAGAACAAAAAAGTGAACCATGTCGCAGGTACGTTGTTTTGACTTTAAACATCTTAGTGGTCTGGGTAGTTACGTCTTATAGAGTTGTAGTTACAAAACAAAACAAAATGCATTCTTTAAAAGAATTTATTTTGTTTTAATTTCGATTAATACTATAAAACAATTTATTTTAGACATTTTTAAGTATTTTACGGTGCTTGACGAGTTACATGGAACATAATTAGGCTGTCTTTCGTCTTTAAACACTGCAAAAAAATAATTGCAATAATAAAATGGCAAAAAAATGAGAATCCCAACACACATATTTATAAAATTGTCAGTAAGAAACGTGTAAAAACCTTAATTATATATATTATTACACTTTAGTCACTATCGTCATCAGCAGTTGCTTCTGTTGCTTGGTCAGCTGCAGTAGGCTTACCTACTATTAATGACTTGTAAAAGAGGTGATACTGCTCGGGTATGATTCCCATATTACACATATCTAGGAGGTCCTCGAGCTTATCTTTCTGTATTGGAATTGGAGAGGAATATCTCTGCGTGAAAGATTCTTGCAGTCTTGTTTTAGTTCTGCGGGATATTTAAAGTCTTTTAAATTCTTCAGTAGTATGGGAGATATAGAGTTGTGTATTATCGATTTTGGTGTTCAATTAGAACAATATTTATTGTGTGATAGTGAACCGTTGATTATTGTAGTTGATTGTGACGTGAAATTTCGATGTGTGTGTGTTTTAATTGTTGACTTGTGACTATTTATGAGTGCGTGACATACAATTCCGCGTATCTGTCATTCATTTCGTAGATTGCAGTCTAGTGCTTTCTATCGTGATTTTACGACGAAGCCGAAAAACGCGTCGCGCTGCACGGGCAGCAACGCCGGGCCGCGTCCGCCGTCGCGTTCGCGATCGTCGGCTTCCGCGACACACCGTTCCGAGTCGTCCGTGTCAACGATATCGGCAACGAAAATGACGTCTAGGCCTGCTGCAGTTGTCACTGTTACTCGCGTGCATGGTGACAGTTACAACGTAGAAATGGAAGCAACTCACACCCCAGAGGATCGGCAAAATCAATTTCCCCAAGCCGCAGGACAGCCTACGATGACCCAGCCGAGTTGGTGGGGAATAGAAACAAATGTGACGACTATGAACGAACAGATGAAGGCCCAGCCTAAGAAAGGACATCTGTCAGAAAACCAGACAGATAATGCAGCCCATTTAAACAGTTTGGATAATCCCGAAATCTCAAACATCTACTTGATGACATCCTCTGCTATGAAGATGGACGCTGTTTCTGGAGATTCTACGGACCATCTTTCAGTGCAGCACAGCGCTGCGCAACAATATATGTATAATCAAATCCTTATACAAAATGCTCTCGGTCACTGCGCCGAAGGACAACGTCTTCTCAGGAAGAAAGGTAATAAAAAGAGGTTCCTCAAGGACACTGTCCCTGCTGTTCCGTGTGGAATCACTAAAAAGAAGAAATCAGAACTTGCCTCGAAGAAAATGAAGACTGCAGCTTCTTCTTCGCGTAAGGCAATAGTAGATGATAATAATATGTTCACTAATGCATCCGCGATGCAAGCCCAACAGCAAGCATCAGCAAATACTGATGCATATAATACAGATGAAACAAGAGGATGGATTCTTGCCAGCTCGCAGGACTTTTCGCTCTACCCAAGCGGGGCTAGGACCAAGTAATAATGAAATGGAGGTATCAAATTCATTCAATCCGCTAGTGGAAACAGACCAACAGCAGCAGCAACAGAATGGGCAGAGGCTACAACTACCACCAATAGTGATACAATTTCCCAACAATTACAAAGAGCTGTATGAGATGGTGAAGACATTACTGGAAGGACGCCTCTTTCGAGCCAAATCAGCAGGAGGGGATAAGATAAAACTCAATCTAAACTCTATTGAGGATTACCTAGCAGTCACTGCAGAGCTGCAGAGAAGAGCTATTCCTTACTATACTTTCCCCTCAGCTGCAGAAAAGCCACTGAAGGTGGTCCTACGAGGAATCTCACGAGGTATGCCGGCCTCAGACATCAAGGAGGAGCTAGTAGATAAAGGCTTCGAAGTACGCTCGGTGACTCAGCTAAAACGACCAGGCAGTTCAGATCTCATGCCTCTGTTACTAGCAGTTTTGCCCGACAGGCCACAAAACAGAAAAAATTTGAGCTGGACAACATTATGTCCCTGAGAGTGACTGTTGAAAAACTGCGTTCGGCTGGAGTGCCGACGCAGTGTTACAACTGCCAGGCTCTTGGCCACGTGGCGAGGCATTGCCAAATGGAACCAGTCTGCGTTAAGTGTGCAGGATCACACCTCTCCAGAGAGTGTACGCTGCAGAAAGGACAATCCCCAGCAAAATGCGCCAACTGTGAAGGTCATCACGTGGCGAGCTACAGAGGCTGCCCATCCTTTAAGCGCGCACGAGAACGCCAACAAGGAATCGCAATGGCACAGTGTGAAGCTGCCCGCAGAACACGTGAAGATAAAAATAAGTCAAAACAATCTCAAGACAATGGACCTGCAATGACCGAACCGACATTTGATGTACTCAAGAAAGCGCAGCAGGTGAACAAAAATTACGTGGACACAAACTTGGAAAAGTCTCAGTTTCCACCCCTGAAGAAACCAAAAGCAAGTAATCAGAAGAATAATGAAAACAATCAAGCACCGTGCAACCAACAAGGTTCACAGAGAAGCCAGGAATTCTCAGACATTGTCAGAGGAAATTCGTCAAACAAAAAAAGTAATTCAGGTTCACAGTGTCCAGCAGCACAGACTTCAGATCCAATGCAAAACAATCAGTTCAGAGAAACCACGTCGGGAACTTCCATAGATAGACTCATGGATGTTGTTGGTGCTCATCAATATGATGGCAACGTTAATGACCAACTTTCAGCAGTTGTCAACCGACATAAGATCCCTTGTAATGATGGCGAGTCAGCCTAAAGAAGTCTTATCCTCACCACCACATTATGGATAGAAGACATATAGAAGGACTGTCCTTCTGTGTTTGGAATGCCAACGGAATTCATTCCCAGATGATTGAGTTCAGGCAATTCCTGAGAGAAGAAGAAGTCGATATTTGTCTAGTAACAGAAACTCATCTTAAACCTGGACTGAGAGCTCCGGTGCCTAATTACTGCAGCTACCGTACAGACAGACTAACAGCCGGAGGAGGAGCTGCTATATACATCAAGCGAGGCATTCCCCATCACGACATCTTGCTGCCGCCAACTGAACAACTTGAAGCTACTGCCATACAGGTGACAACAACATCAGGGCCACTTACAATTGTCGCTGTATACCGTCCACCGAGCAGATTACTGATTGAGAACGACATAGTCGGGCTCGCCAACATTCGAGGCAAACTTCTTGTGGAGGTGACTTCAACGCAAAACACCCAGACTGGAACTCCCGTGTAGCAAAACGAGCTGGGCAACAACTGCATCGTCTGGCTCTTAGACATAACCTACATGTTTGGGGCCCTGAAGAGGAATGGCAACAGAGCAGATGTCTTAGACATTGCCTTCACGAAAGGGTTTACTGGTATTGTGACAGCAAACACGCTTAACAGAATATCTTCGGATCATTCCCCCGTGATGCTTGAAGTAGATGTGGGCTCCTGGAAACCTGAAGAGCTAGAGACACATAATTACAGAAAAACGAACTGGGATCAGTAACGTGACAAAATCACTGAAGAAGTCGAAGAGCAACTCCTAATAGGCAACAGAACTCCAGACGAAGCACTCAAGCACTTCGTAGGCATTCTTATCAACGCCAGCAAAGCTGCCACACCGCCTAGTCCGAGAGTCCAGCATTCAAAACAGCTACCTCCCAATCTCCTAGCACAGATCACACATAAAAATCTAGTTGCTAAAGAATGGAAACTCACAAGAAATACAGAGACCAGGCGACTGTTAAATAGGCTACAGCGTGAAATAAAGGCAGATTTGACGGAACATAGAAATCGGGAGTGGTCCTCTCGACTATCCATGTTAAGGACTGAAGATGGCACCCTCTGGAGAGAGACTCGTAGATTCACCAAGAGACGAGCTAGGCAGCCACCTCTTCATGGAGAGAGAGGCCTCGTCTTCGATCCAGAAAGTAAGGCAAACGCCCTTGCCGATCACTTTGAAAAACAATTCCAGCCAGCGGAAATAGAAGACGAAGACCACGTCACTGAAACTCGCAGAAGACTTGCGAGATTCATGGAAGCAGATGGCGATGGGTATAACATAAGTGAATTTACGGAAGAGGAGGTGCAGCAGGTCATTAAACGACTACACCGAAGAAAAGCTCCTGGGAAAGATAAGGTGTGCAACCAGCTGCTCCGCAATCTCCCGCGGATAGCCGTCACACACCTCACCACCATCTTCAATGACATAATAAGAAGCCAACGGTATCCACGAAGCTGGAAACATGCCATTGTTGTTGCAGTAAGGAAGCCGGGAAAAGATCCAATATTCCCGCAACATTATAGGCCAATCAGTCTACTACCCTCACTGAGCAAGGTATTTGAGAGATTGCTATTACAGAGGCTTGAAACCTACATCAGAGAAAATGGAATCATACCACATTTCCAGCTGGGCTTTAGAAGAGGTCACTCTGCCACACAGCAGATAGTGCGTGTGGTAGAAACTGCTACCGCCTCCTTTAACAGGAAAGAATACTGTCCAGTGGTTCTCTTGGATGTTGCAAGAGCCTTCGACTCTGTATGGCACAACGGTCTTCTACTAAAGTTGTATCATCATGGGATTCCCAGCCAGATGGTGAAGATAATTCGAAGCTATCTGGTCGGCAGAACTTTTTGCGTACGAGTCGGCAACGCCCTATCTTCTCGCCGCCGAATACATGCCGGAGTTCCTCAAGGTTCGGTGCTGGGGCCCGTATTGTACAGCTTGTACACAGCGGACATTCCAGCACCAGCCAGCGTACACACTGCTCTGTATGCCGACGATACGGCATTCTTCGCCCATCACCGGAACAGGGCAGTAGCAACAAGAAAGCTGCAAGAAGTACTGCAAGAGACTGAGCAGTGGGCAAGAAAGTGGCGTATCACCATCAACACTACGAAACCCCAAGCCATGATGCTATCCCGGAAACTCGGAAAACGCCGAGAGCGTGAAACACCTGCACCAAAATTGCGCCTCTTCGGTAAAGACATTCCGTGGAACTCCACAGTTAAATATCTAGGAGTGACGTTAGACAGACGGCTAACCTGGAAGAGACATATTGAGGACCTACGGACGAAAGTCCTAATAAGGTTACAGGAACTGTACCCACTACTTAACATGACTAGTTCACTGTCTGCGACAACAGGAGTGACTATTTACTGCAGTCTGGTACGTCCACTGCTTGAGTACGCGTTCCCAGTGTGGGGGTACGCGGGCAAGACAAACATTGCAAGACTACAAACTTTGCAGAATAGAGCCCTTCGAAGAGCTCTCCATGTAACAAAAAGATTCCCAGTTGGAGACCTGCACGCAGCCGCAAGAATACCACTACTGCGAGATAGGATACGACAGTTGGCCACATCCTTCTATAGGACAGCCCAAAGATCGCAGAACCCACTGATAGCACCACTGGGCACGTACGGCACATTCTTTGACCGCCACAGAAGACCACTCTCCATTTTTGAACAAGAATAATAAAAAAAAAGCAGCACCAGAGAAGACATACCGCAAGAAAAGTGACGGAGACGTATGAAGTTGGAAGGAAATGTCTTCGGACAACAACCTTCACCACAACCAGCCTGGAACTTCAGAAAGGCACTAATTGCTGAGCGACGACATCAGTAGTATGGTTGTATTTAAAGTATCAAAATGCAATAAGTGTTTTCTTTACGGTATCGAATGCAGGCTATCTTGAGTGAATTGACTAGAGCTGTAAAAGTAACGATGTATTCGTTACTGAGTAACGGGTTCATCGCCTGACTCGAAGTACCGAATCGTTACTCACAAATTCATTTAGTTACTCGCATGTTTCGTTACTCGCATGTTTCGTTACTCACTTTTGTCGTATAGATATGAACACGTTCCAGCTCCCGCAGGTAACTAATTTTTCCAATTTTTAACATTAAAATTTACACTGCATAATTTGTAAATAGAAAATTTGTATGGATAATTTGAGATAGTTACTGTTATTTCATTGATAGTTCATTAGTGAGATTTATTGATTTCAAACATTTATGAAATTTGTTTATTTTAAGAATTGATACCTTCTATTTTATTTTATAGTGTAATTTACAATATAAAAGAGTTGTCTAAAAGTTTTTTTATGTACATCTCTGCATTTGTTATGTTCTAATAATATTTAATTAAATTGCAATAGAGAGTACGCTCCGGTGACAATTTCCCTACACACTCATCTTCCCCCCCTTTCCTGCATCAACCTACATTTGCCCTCTACAAATTTTAACTATAAATTCTTTCAACGTTTTGGTAAATAATTTCTCTTGGTAACTTATTCCAATCCCTGAAATCCTTACCTAAAAAGAGAATCTTCCTAAATCCTTGTGCCTGAAATCGAGTGCAAGATTGTGGTCATGGTCATCTTTTCCCTTCCATGCATTACTTTTAATTCATACACCAATATCTTTCCATGCCTCACCATCAATATAAGGCTTGTACACTCCCATGACCCTGTTCACCCTCCTCCCGTCTTCCAATGAATCCCATTCCAGCTGTTTTATCATATCTGTTACTGATTGCGTTCGGCGATAATTTCCGGAAACAAATCTAGCAGCCCTTTTTTGAAGTTACAGAATTCCAAAAACAAAGAACAAGTAACGAAGACTTTATTCCTTTTGCCTGGTGTTAGTTATTGTATTATTACCGCAGGATCCATGTGATCAATCATCAATGCGCTTCTGGCTTTGATGTTGAATGTTTGTTGTAAGCGCGACACAAGAACAATCAATCTGTACCTTTGTTGTTGATTTAAAAGTTTTGAATATTGATAGTATTAAAATGAAACAATTAATGCGGGAGTATTTTGCCTTCAGGCCCAATTTGTTGGTATGTCCACATTTATTTTAACTAACCTATCACAAAAATAAATGAAAACCGTAAAGTAAGACAGTGGTGAAACCTCCTATTTAAAAACGAAATACTTTGATGAGATTATACTATATGTTAAATACATGTCCCATTATCACATCAGGCTTCTATGCAGGGTTTTGAGCAGGCTACTTTAAAAATAACCATCATTAGTTATTGTCACTAGATATGTCACTGTCAGGTGAAAGGTCAAGTATTTTTTTTTTGTATGCAAACAGGTGTTTGATTTGAAATTAGATTATTCTTTCGTATATAATATTCATTACAGTAACATGAACATTCAGAGGTTTTCCGTAAGATCCATGTGTTAATTACTTGAGTTTAAGTTTTATTCAAATGTACAACTTATCTAAACTTATTTTATTAAATAAACGATTTACTTAAACTTTACCAAGTACGAACGAAGTCGTCCCGATAGCGATTCGATGCGATATAATGCTTCATGTTAGTGTTGGAATGTACCGAAAGTAACGAGTAACGAAGTTATCCCGTACGCTGCGCTACTCGACACAATGCTTCATGCTATTGTTCGATTGTACCGAAAGTAACGAGTAACGATTCGAAGGTACGGGTATTGATTGGTTTAGAAACGAATACATACGGGTACAGAATTTCTCGTTACTTTTACAGCTCTACAATTGATATTATTTCCGTCACTATCAACTTTTCTGTTTCTTATCATGAAGCGTCTCAGTTATGGGAAATTTAATACATCATTCTGCTGAACTTCAACGACATGATATTTTTATTTGTCATTTTCACGACAGTAAACCATCCTGATGGATCAAATATATCCAACAGTTTTTTTTTTCTTTTTTTTTTTTTCCTATCGCGGCATGAACAGAGTCACACTCCATTTGCGAGTGATCTGGCTCAAAAAACTTCTGATTAATAACAGGGATATCAAGGTGTTTAACAGTATACAGGAACACAGCAGACACATTTTCATTTCTGTTTTGCCCTCCACACGTATCAGAAAAGAAGTTCCAATATTTCCCATCTGCATTTTGTTCTAAATAATTGAATAAACATGAAGAAATTTCAGCAGATCCATGTCTGGTGGTCCTTTCACTCCACATGTAACATGCTGCTTCTCTTGAAGTTGTATTGTATATGGCTAGGTTGCAGACAGCAAGTCTTCGACTATAAAACAACGCTTTAGCATTTGTCTTTGGCAGTAGCAGACAGCTTCTACATCAAAATACTAAATGAGTTTTCCCTGTTGCAGCTTCCATCTTGATGTGGTCTTTCAGAGCCCTTGCTAAACTCTTACGAGATATGTGAGCATCCTGTTCTAAACGGTGAATTTCTTTCTCTCTGACATTCATGTAAGAAAATCTGTAACATGTATCACACAAATCATTTTTAGGTATATGAAAATATAGATTAAATTCTGTCTTATATATTAGTCGATAAAAAGTTTATTTTTCAGGGGTTACGTTATCGTGTTTGCAAGTTTCCACATACATTTCGTACATTTTTAGAAGATTTAAATCATGTGGTAAGTACTCTTTTTCCGAATCCTTTCTATATAATGTGAAGGGAATTCCGGAAAGCTTTTAATGTGAGATCTAATTCTTTCTTTGACAGCATCTGATGTAGCTACTGCTGGTTTGTGACGTCCTCTTTCATCTTTGGAAACGATTTTGCTCATTCTTTTTTAACATAATCTGGCGTATGAATGATTCAGTCAAATCACTGTAGTAAGAGAGAATGATTGGCAAACCTGAAACTTTACACCATCTTTGGTTAGAAAGCACTTATTTGTAAATTTTCTCCTGGACGAGCCCTCAGAAGTCCTAGTACTTTGCTTATCCACCTTTTCTAAAAGAGAACTGACGTACAATCGCTGCCTGTTTATATCACCTAGATTCCAAAATTGGTGGTGCATATTTAATCTGTCAGCCTCAGTAAAATGAAAGCTGCAATTTCTCGAGCACTTTAAACAATCTTTTTGTTTAACTAACCGTACAGGCCTTTGCAAGAATAATACGGTTCCCCAGACTGCCGTTTAATTTTTCTATCAATTTTCTTCCATTTCTCAGCCTGAGCTACTCGACTGCGTTTTACTTTTATCTCATTCTCTACTTCAATGTTTTCACTTTTAGATCCAACATCACCTAAAAATCCGAACTAATTGGTTCTTTCTTGTACGAAGACATTTTGATTGTCAATATCGATTGTTTGTGATTCAATATTTGGTCGAGGTGGAATATTTATAGATTTCTGAAGAAATGATAGAGGGCGATCTGGAAAAAAATAAACAATAATTTACCGATGTAATGTCATGAAGAGTCGAAAAATGTATTGAATGAATAAATACTATTATAATTTATGACGTGTGCATTAAATTAAGCTGACAAATTTTTGCAGAAGAAGAAATCCTATTCCCAACGTTTGTCCTTTATAATATCTGGAGATACGCTCTTTTGTCATTGAACAATACAGTACTGCAAAGGGAGCCGAAATGACGCAAAAGGCAATACGTCATTTTCACAATTAATAGTAAAGTGAAATTGTAGATCGCTACACATTATCTCCGGAACGGTTAAAGATAGGAGTCCCAGTGTTTTTCCATTGAATAGATTGGTTCTTCACAATAATAGTGATGTAAATATGTCAAAATGGCCACTTTTGTAGGTACGCTGTTATGACGCTAAGCCCCCGAATTGTGGGTTATTTTATTTATCAGTTACATGTTCAAATTATAGAAACATCTCTAACTATATGGTATAGCGAGAAGTGGAGCCTTTGCAGTAACCTGGCTCGGACCTTTACGTTTCGTCTATAAGACGAATCAACGATCCCAGGCTGTATGAAAGATGGAGACATCGTTTGATATGTGCAGTAATGGAAACAGCGACGTAGTCTAAGGTAGCAAGTTTCCAGTGCAACGAACCAGCGGACGTTTAACGGCAGAGATTTTCGCAGAATCGATTGCAATCCCTGCTGAAGAGCCCTCGACTTGTTGCCGCGTCCTGTGTGACCTGGACCGCTGCGGTGGATAGCTGTTGCCATACATATTTGTCTCCAGTCTAAGTCAGAGTAACAGTTACTTTGAGCCTGCTGAGATATGCACGAACAGTAACACGTTTTTCACAAGTAAAAGTCTTCTCCCCCAATTTTCGAAGATACTTAATCCGATTTTCTAATTTACTGGATTTTATTTAGTTTTACGTACTCATTTATTTATGCTAAACTACTCCCAATTTAAAACAAAAAAGGATGTTGTCGCTTCTGTAAGTATAATGCTACGCGTACCGTTATGTATTTTCAGTCTATGCAAAGAATAATAAGTTTCTTAAGGCGGTCTGTATATTTGTTTATGATTACTACATGGAATAATGTATAGAACAGTCTTTCTTACCATCATCGTATCGTGAAGTTCAGTGGGATGATCTAAACGGAATAATGGTCAGTTCAATCAAACAGATTTTGCAACGAGTATCGACAAACATGTATTGGTTGCACATCGTTACAAAACATAAAGCCAATCTTTATATCTTTTACGTTAAAAATAATTTTTAGTTTTCTTGCCTTCATTCCACGTAGATTTTTTTTTTCGCTCGCTTGTAGACATTATTAGATCCGGAAACGATAGAAAGCAAGGAACGAAGGAACGGGACAGGAAGTAGTTCGACCACGGCCTGTGGATGGAAACATACCGGTATTGACTTCGGGAAACCGTAATCTGGATGGGCGGACGGAGATTTGAACCCGTGTCTTCCCGTATACCAGCCCTAGCGTTACCGCTCAGTCCCCATGCTCGGTAGTTACTAGCAGTTCATTGATTTTGATGGCTAGAGCTTACAGCAAAATTCGATCAGGATATTTGTTAAGGATTACTTTTTAGGGAATTCAAGTATGTTATCTTGAAACAGACAGAGGGATTACTCAGCAACAATTTCGAAAAATTACGTTGTCACCCAAATAATAGGGGAAAGTCTAGAAGGATTTTTTGAAGACTACTCATGATGAAAACAAAATGCAAGAGGAAGAACTTATTCTTCTACGATTTTTCGTGGCCATGCTTACTCCTAAGGGCAATGTACTTTGTCCCATCAGGAGCACCGTAATATCATATCGCTGGCATGTTTTGATGGTATGGTATACTTAAATAGCGTGTGCGATATTTTATACTCGTGTTACGTATACGCGTAAAAGGGGAGGAACATTTTTATACATTTTTACTAACTGGCTATTTTGTCTGCACTTTTTTAATACGTTGCTCACTGCTGATTGTTTTCTACTATTATCCGATATAGTAGTTTATATTTGCCACTGATATTTTTTAAATCAATTGAATTATAACACGTGTCAGTGATTTTTTAATGATGTTTTGGGTACGCACGACAGATGAATTTTTAAGTAGCTTCGATACTTCACTGCCACTTTTATTTACAATTAGTTGTTTGTGTCTTTAGCGTCAACGTTCGTTTGACTAGAAGCTCAAGCAATCTTTGTTGAAAGCGATGTTGTCTAGATAAGTATTATAGCGAAAATAAAAAAAAAGATTTTTGTCTTTAAACAAAATGTATCCTCTTTAATCGGCGAGTGAATATGGTATAGTTTATTAGCACAGTTGATTGAAAATATTTCAGTGAAGTCGGAGGGAAAAATAATTTCAACTGTGTGGAATCAAGTTTGCTGTTTGAGTACAACTAAGGGCGTCAATGTTTGATTTAGAATTTTTAGTGTTTTTTCAATACGCAATGAGTTCTGTTTATTGTTTATTGTGAAGACTTTTAAAGAAAATTGCTCTTAAAAAAGGACCAAAATTCTTTTAATTTGAGGGTAAAAGTTAACTTTTATTTCAGTTACAATCTAAAGAGCAGTTTTCTTCATTTCGAGGTTATGGAAATCAATTTAATCTCTGATGTTTAGCTGGAACAATAATTCAATGGAACGTTTGAAAGTTCAAGTTGACTTTGCTCTCATACGTTAAAAAGTGCGCGCAAAGTTTGACGTATGTTTTTGGATTAAGTTTCATTTTAGTAGAAACATACAGAGTGTAATTATACTAATTTAACGTAAATCAGAATATGAAGCACGTTAATGCCAAAGTTCACTCTTTACTGTAAAAAGGAATTTAAAATAATGTGCTGGTGTTTAAGCTATTTAATAGAGATGTTCACTGTGAATTTAAAAATTCGCTTAAAATAAGAACAAAATCGTCATTGGAAACTTGATGAAGGGAAACTTGGTGAAGGGAGAGCGTGAGTTTAAAGACAATTTATGAACAAATTTATTAAATCATTAATGTACTCATTCAAGGATAACAACTGTTATCGACACACCAGTTCCGTTAATTACTTCACCAGATGTTTTATAGTCGCTACCACACAGCCACCACCTTTGTATCGCCACAACAAGAAAATACAGTGTTGTATCCGGATATGGATAGGCACTTACCTAAAGCTTTAAGATGTAAAGGTACTATGTCCCCCATATGGCCTGAAAAACAATACAGCATAGTTACAACCTTCCGTACTGTAACAAATGAATTAATAAATTTAGATAGCGCAGTCTCAGAACGAAAGAAGTTTCTATTCATCATACTTCCAGATACTTTCAAAACAACTAGTTTTATCCCCATCTGATTTTAAGCAACACTGACAATGTTAAATTTGTCAAGACCTATCTTTGACCATTATTTAGATATCGATTCTGTAAAATGCATATAATTTTGTTAATGTACTCTCAGGTAACGGTTGTAGCAATACCTGTCTGCGTAAATCATGTAGACATACCAGTCACTGCAACAATTTTTTTAAATTACTTTGAACGTTATAGTGAAAGCAGATATGTTTATTGTGGTATAAATTACATTCTAGGAATTGTAAAAGTTTAAAAAATCTCGCAACAATGCCTTGTTGCCTTTATTATTAGTCATCTCGACGTAACGAACGGATGAGTTGACGTCTCTGGCGTAGGAACTTAAGCTTCGTCTCTCTGACGGTTAATTTTACTTCTTGCGTTTTCTAAAGGTTTTTAGCTTCGTTCTACGTTGCAATAAGTTCATGGCATTGCCTCATGATACCTGTATGTTGTTATTATAATTGATACATTATTGTATATTTCGTTTTTGGTCTTTAAGATGATATACATCTTCATACCGCAATTGTAAGAACATTCATAGTGTTATTCATGAATTTCTTGGCCAGAACAGTACTTTGGCCACAGCGCGGGGGGAAAGTTGCTCAATCCCCTGTCGACTACACTTCTAGGTTGACAGCGGAGTTGTGCTGGTCCTCTAACAGCTCTCACTAAGCGGGTAGACATTTTTACTTTTTTTTAGAGGAACGGATCTCTTCCATTATGATTTGTGTTGCCCGTAGCGCGTAATTAATCACAACAGAGAAATTATAGTGTGATGTTAAAACACCTGAACACAATAAAAGTACTACTCAATACTCTTCACTCTGAGATGGCTAAATAGCGAAATTTCAGTTGCTTTAAGCTGAACCGTATTATTAGTGATTAAAGTTGCGACTTACTTTCGTGAGCTAATGATCTCTGTTACACGTCGATTGAATTTTAAGAACAGTTACAGGTTAGTCCAAGGATGTTTCCTTCACTTAAAGTATTCGGCACGAAATTATTAAATAACTACCAGCAACTACGTTCACTGTTGATGTTGTTTTTCGGGTTTTAGGGCGCGTCAACATCGAGGTTATTAGCGCCTTAACTACAAGGAGTGACAACTACGTCTGCGTGGACACTTAATATATAGACCTCTCTTAAACCATTGCAGTCAAGTGTTGATCCACGGTCCCTGCAGGTCAATGAACGAAACTTCTTTTTGCTTGAAGGCTCTCGACAGCAAACAGTTCCTACGAATAGCACGATGCCTCTCGTGCGCTGAAATCACTTTAAACATTTCAGCTACGAGAAGTAACAACTTACCCCGACATCTGGGGACATTTTTATTTTAATTTTTCAGGTTTTCCACGTCGCATCAAAAGCGGATATACCATGCCTTACCCGAAGCTGCTGTGGCCTCACATTCGGTACGACGCGGATTAGAATCCCTGTCCGGGTGTCCAGGTTTGGGTTTTCCATGGTTTCCCCAAATCACTCTATTCGAATGCCTAAATGTCTCCATCAAAAGGCCGTGGCCGAATTACTTCCAGTTCCTTGTCCCCAATCTTCTCCCACCTATAATGACCTTGACGTCGACGAGAAGTCATAAGCAAAATAATAAAAAAAAATACCAGTTGCATCACCGGCTGTACATTAATCGAAACACCATTAAAATCCAGCCAGTACTTTTTGAGTGACTCCGTTTTTCAATCCAGCTTGTAGTAGTAACCAAACTATTTTTTTTTTCAAATAATGCCTTAAATGTGTAGTCTTTTACCCGGTTACTGTTTTGTAACACGAACGCCTTGCCTGTGTCTGCGCACAAGCGATTGCCACGAGGGTTGTTTACTCCTCCATGACAATTTCTGGTCAGATAAACCTGGGTAGTATCGCGTTATCTTCCCTAGTGTGATGTTGTTCGTAAGTGTTGTTGGAAGTGTCGATGACTGTGATAACTTGTGTGTTCACTGTAGGCTGTTGCTTGTGTTGTGGTAAGAGATGAAAGAAGGGAGAGGGCGAAACACGTTGCCGGCACATTCAGGCCTTCTGTTCCGAAAGCCACCTTACTTACCGTCCCCAAAAAGTCCTGATTATCAAAATTTCTTCCCGTGAACCAATTAACCCCATGTCATTGCCGGACTCATCACGGTGCCAAAGCCAACAGAGGCAGTCTGTATTACATGTACAGATAGTTTTTTGTGTGTGTCAGTCACACTTTTTGCCAGACTGCTTCCGAAACCTGTTGTCTTGTCATAGAACACTTATCCATGCTTAGAAGTTAATAAAACTAGCATGAAAGAAAGAATTGTAAAAAACGCTTCTATCAATTAAATATTTTAAATATTTTGTTTTGTTTTGAGCTGTTATTAACCAACATGAAATGGGTGTAATAATTTTGTTTGGAGGGTACAGTAGAACTCCATTTATCCGAATCGCTGATTATCCGAATCGCTTTTTTAATTAAAACGAAAACGTACTGCGATTCGGAAAATAATGATTCTGCCTACACACTACATGAAATTTCTCATTGTCAAGCGGATGCG
The DNA here is from genome assembly GCA_031002005.1 of Vandiemenella viatica. Classification (NCBI taxonomy): domain Eukaryota; kingdom Metazoa; phylum Arthropoda; class Insecta; order Orthoptera; family Morabidae; genus Vandiemenella; species Vandiemenella viatica. The sequence continues at coordinate 101,507,501 of CM061920.1, read as the reverse complement.
CGACTTTGCTGCCAGAAAACAGATGAATACAGTCAAACAGCTTACTTTGACCGAGATATTCAGCAAGCAATGACTTTTATTTACAGTACGGTACGTACATTGTACTAATGTACAGCACTTGTAAGTATGCTTAACATGTAAAAGTGTTGTCTTTTTATATAATAAATTAAAGCTCTTTTCACTTAAATACAGTTTGTCCTCCCATTTTCATCAAATATACAGTAATAATTAAAATAGACACTTTTTCTGAAAAAATCAAACTATCCGAAATTTTGATTATCGGAATGGGGTCGGGTCCCAATTGATTCGGATACTTGGAGTTCTACTGTATATGTACAGCCTCGGCATAAATTCCCTTCTATTACTTGTCATGATAGATGTACAATTTTGATTCCTTATTCAGGCTAATCTGCCTCGCCTGTTCTCATCGTAAACCGAACGTGTATTGAATTGAATAATACAATCACACCGAGCGTGGTGGGCGAGCGGTAACGTTATGGCCTCGCCGGATAAGAAACCGACTTAAGCAATTTCTCTTATCTCGGAAAGTGTGAAGTAACAGAAGGGAATCAGGTATCCCTTGAAACAGTATCATAAGTGCTTCCTCAGTGACACCGTGCGTAGGTGGTGCTATTCCAGGATGCGATAAACTCGTGTTCCTCACAAATTACAGTGCGGTACACCGCTTCGTGAACAACGGTGCACGTAATCCTAGTCTCCTGCGGTGAGCTTGCCTTGCAAAAGATACGACGCGGAGGAGATAAAACACTGTGTGTGGCTGCGTCGAGGGAAGACCGCTAGTTTAGGAGAGAAATAAATAAATGTAGGCCTTAGTTGGCAGATCACCCAACACCAATCCGTGCGCTAAAAGTGTGTGATAGAGGAGCATGTATGGAAACGTCTTTAGTGTTTGTTAGATCTATGAACGCAATGGCATATGTGGTGGGCGTGAAACTGTCACAATCCTATTAAATCAGTAATTAATTAATTAATAACAAAATATCAAAATTAAAAATGACCAAAAGTAATCTTCAGTTTTATATGCTATATATCTTCAGCTATAAATGTTTATTGCCAATGCAGGTGAACTTTTTGGTCCGTTTATTTGTTTTTACCGAACGCGTGTCATTTCTTTCACAGAAGAAATTTCATAGGATAAAGCAAAAAAAAATTCAATTGCATTGACAGTAGTCATTTATAACCCACTTTAATAACATGCGTTACGCCTGGGAATTGGACATCAGCTCAATAAATCGGCAGCGTTTGGCGAGTCCGACGATGTTCGAAATGCCGCTACCACAGCGGTTCTTGGCCAACCAGGAAATTACAAATTTTATTGCGCCTATATTGTTAAAATGAAGTGCAAATTGCAAATAAACATTGATTTTATTTTATTTGAACTTATATTGTTATAAGGAATTGCAATTACGATGCATTAAAAGGCAATTGTTTGTTGTGGAAGTAACTGCACTAAAATACGAAGGACAGAGCTGAAAAATTGTAATGTGAAGCAGAGATGAAAATAAAAACTTAATTTAACATTCGTTTAAATTTATATGTTATTTTATTACGACGGGTAATTGGACATATTATTCTAAGGAGAAGATAACCCGACGTTTGTGTTCCATCGTGCGTGGGGGCGAGTGGTAACGCTCTGGTCTCGCATTCCGAAGGGCATGGGTTCCAATCCCAATCCGGCAATCCAGGTTTCAGTTTTCCACTGTTTCCTTAAATGATGAATGCCGAGTTGATTCCTTAAAAATGCCTTGACCTAATTCCTACCCATGCCTTGCCCTCAGCCGTTTCCCGCCTCTTATGACTTCGATATCGTCAAGGCGAAAAAAATAAAAAAATAAAAAAAATGTTCTACTCTCTGTAGCAGTTATTAGAACCAGTTTGCTACAAAACCTAAGAATTAATTTGACAAAAGATAAACAGCAAAGTTTGTTGAAAACTAAGAAAAAGTTTACGTGGAAACTAGGTAAACTTAAAATCTATAATTAATATTTATTGGTTTTTGAAATTGTACTTAAAAAGTTTTTCATAACAATAAAAATTTCCGTAATTTAAAATCAGGTACAATTATGTAAAGTATCGTAGCTAAATATTCCGAGAATCTAATCAGAGATAGTATATTCATACCACGAAAAGTATCGGTGAAAAACATAATAATTACTCATTATTGATTTTTCCTTAGAAGGTTTTTCAGGACAAATTCTTACTATCGCCGTAGGAGAAGCCAGTTATTTTTGATGGACGTTTAAACTAGTGTATTTATAGTTGTGACCTGCAACCGAGGAAAACGCCCAACAGCTCCAGTTTATTTACTACTTGGTTTTCCATTCAGTCTCTCTTCCGATTCAAACTAAGGATCGACTGATTCTTATTTGTTACAGATCCAGTAACACATCCGTCAACAGTGGTAGTGAAGATAAGTGGATAAATTAAATGTCGGCACTGCAACAACATAATTGAGCATCCGGTACCTCTTAACTCGCTCTTATGCTGCTTTATTTGCATCTCTAATTTTTTTGTGAATATCTATTTTCAACTGTATTCGAATTATATATTTCGATGTGGCATAGAAATCTCGGTGATTTTTTCTTTTATTTTTCTGGCTAACTGGATCTTTGATACAGAGGATAGATCGCAGATGAAGTTCAAATGTTTCTACTACCCGTCTTTATAGGGTGGCTCATTCCCCTTCCCCCCCCCCCCCCCCCTCTCCCCCGTACAGAAGTAAATTTATCATAATGGTTCCACTGTCCTGCTTGCTTCCCGAATCTTCTATTATTTTTGCCGAGCAGTAATATTCAGCGGAAATCTTATTTTACACATTGCACACAGACCAGGACATTCGGGGCAAAGGTTGGAATCTCTAAGGCGCTAGCAGATGCTTGACCCCTGAGACGATTTGCCACTGTGCGCAAACTGCGTAGAGGAGTGAAACTAAAAGTGACTACTGTCAAACTACACTTCGCTGAGTATAAGTGAACGTAGCACAAATCCACCTGTTTACTTTCGCCACTAAAAGACCAAATGTGTAAAGTAGGTGCTTCGTAGAATGGGCAAAATACCACTGTTAATTTACTCCTTTTTAAAAAATTATTTTCAGCCAATGAATTAAGAATTTCAGTTTAATACAATACTGTCGTTTCGAGAAATTCTGTATACCTCGCATAATGATAAATAATCATGTTTAATGCTAGAATCTGTTTTCTTTTTATTTTTTTTTTTTTTTTTTTTAACACCAATATATTTCATAAGCGATTTTATTTGTGTTGCGACGCTTTATATTCTTGTGCAATTACAATCTCACTGATATCCGAAACACAAAACACTTAATGAAATATGACATCTCACTCTAATCAGACCGAGACAAGTGGTTGAAAGAGCTGGCGCAGCAAATATTACTCGCCAGGAGACTCCCGTTATTATCTGCACTACTTTAATTAGCAGTCGGATCTGACTTTTGATGTTGATGCTAGCATTTACAATATACAATTCAATAAAAAAACGTTTAAAATTAAGTAAACTGGTCGTGATGAAGATGTCACAAGAACTGTAAGTTAACCATATTACGCAACTGAAACAGATTTTCACTCTGTCCTAAAAATGATTTCTTCAGCGTTGTCGAACGTCACATTTGATACGTCGCGTGCTGGCTAACCCACGTAATCATAGATCAGGGGCTAATTTTTCTCCCAGCCACTGTGGCTGGGTTAATAACTGTGAGTAGGTCTTGACATGATGTTAATTAATTTGAGCGTCGATGATAGAAAAGTACTTTCATCATTCTGTGAGCCTCACACGCATTGACCCAAACATTAGACTACTTAAAAATAGCTAGTCACAGTCATGTGCTCATATACAACATTAGACACACGAAGGAAAGACCGAGCGTGGTGGGTGAGTGGTTAACGCTCTGGCCTCGCATTCGGCAGGACGCGGGTTCGAATGCCCATCCAGCCATCCAGATTTGGGTTTTACACAGTTTTCCAAAATCATTCCAGGAGAATGCAGGGATACTTCCTTCAAAAGGCCATGGAAGAGTTCCTTCCCGTTCCTTGTCAGCAGTCCCATCACGCCTCTAATGACCTCGACGTCGACGAGGCGTAAAGCCACAGGAAAATAATAATAAAGAAGAATAGGCTCTGCTCAAAATAGTTTTGTCTCATTCTACCTGATGCAACCACTACGGGAGTTACAAATCGCTTAATGCAGAACACGATAAATACAAACGGTCTTCATCGAAACCACGTGATGTTCCGGAACTTGGAGAATTGCTACAGAAGGACTAAAAACAGCATTCATGCACGAATTCCAGGAAGGCGTTATCCCTTTACACGGTACAGGAAATATCTTCTTCATTATGAATTTGGAGAATTACTTCAGAAAGTAAATAAATAATTAAATGTTAATCATTTGCTTGCTTTTTTTATTTATATATATACTTATTGCTTTACGCCTCGTCGACGTCGAAGTGTGTAGAGGCTGGATGGGACTGGGGAAAAAGGAACGGGAAGGAATTTGGCCATGGCCTTTTTGAAGGACGCAACCCGACATTCACCTGGAGTGATTTGGGAAACCATGGAAAACCCAAATCTGGATGCCCGGACGGGGATTCGAACCGCCGTCCTACCAAAGGCGAGGCCAGCATATTAACCGTTCACCCACCACGCTCGCTCATTTGCTCTCTTGTATACATCGAAAGAATTCTCCCATTATCTAATACACATGTTTGTACATGTTATTTTAAACTCGAACACAGGGAGGAAAAAATGTGAAACAACACTTTCATTTGCCATAAAAATGTCTTTCCAGATGAAAAATTACAAGCAATAAATTTTCCGATTTTTTTTTTTAACTACGACATTATTTGTCAACCTAATGTGTTAACATACTATAGAGAGTCACGTTTGCTGTTATTAATACAGAATTTTCTTTAAATAATTGTATTGTATTGTACGCAATCATTAAAACTATATTTTTTTTTTTTAATTTGCACTGTAAATAGTACTATAAGTTATACATCAGACACAAAAACATCACCGAATACTTGTAAACAGTAAAATTAATACGAATCCATTATTACCTCGGATAACTAACTCCTTTCAAGCACAGTAAAACCATTCGCAAGTTAAGGTTACTATACGGTACATGCTGCTGCAGGCTGCCGAGTCATTTTGTCTGTAAAAAAAAGACTTAGAAAACCATCTGTCAACGTAAGTATTCAACCACAGTCGAATCAGATTAAGAATTCCTAATAATTCTATCAATTTTCAGAGAAATTGTTTAATTTGAGTTAATTCATATAAATTTGTAACAGACACGCACAACAATGCCGACTGTACTAAAAATTATTTTTAGTCTCCCTAAAAAATATTTAAAATCAGTGTTAACTATTTATAATTTTGTACTATGTTGGTAATCATTATACTCTTACAGTGCAATTGCAGAAGAACCGCCAATACATTTCGAGTAAGTTAATGAATTAAATTTTTTTTTTTTGCAATGATACTTACGGAAACAAATCTTTATCTCGAGTACAAAATATAAAATTAGTGCCGCGGCTGTAAATTGGGTGCAATTCGTAGAGCCTAAGCGTTAGATAATAACTTTTTTTTTTTTAAAAAAAAAATAAAAATGTTGGTAATGTTTGGCGATTGCCAACAGAAGTAAAAACCTGAAACTATTAATATCAGACGCACAACATGTCATAATTATAGCAACAGATGTACTAAATAATAAAAATCCCGCGTAGTTATAATGAACTGGAGACAGGGTTTATACTGGCTGCGCATTCCGTCCGTGTCTTAGCCGCCTTAACCTAACCCGGTTATCCTAGTAAGCACCCGAACCGCGGAAGCGTTCTGGCGTACTTCACAGTGCACAGCAAGTTGTGCCAGAGGTGAATGACGAGTTAAAGGTCCATGGAAACTCCAGCCGAGACAGGGACTCGAACCGGGGACCTTCCTTTCCCCAGTCAGACACCTTAACCACTGATCCACAAGAACGCTACAGATATGCAGTTAACATTAGCATGTCGCTGGCGTGAGCTCATAAGATTTTTTTACGCGTCTAAAAATCGCCCAACGCGCCTCTAGAAGTATATTAAAAATATAACTTAGTCCACAACCCTACGGTTAGTCCGATGAAGATGAACAGTACCAAGCTATTGTGTCAGAGGCGTGAAGGCGATTCCTTTCCTCAGAACCATGGAAGATCTCGACGTAGTTCATATAATCAAATACAACAACTAAAAATTGTTGCTGACCGTGGGATTTGAATCTGCGGCCGGATAGAGAAACTTTCGGAAGCAAGCGCCTTATTCAGTGAGCTGCCACACCGCCTTGTTTTGTAGTATATGTTAAGTACTATCAAAACCGGATTACAAACTGTGAGTTTACATGAACAACGTTGACAGAATTTAAGGAGATGATTTAGGTTTTTGCAAATCAAACGTAAACAGTATTTTTTTTAAATTATACGTACGTAAAGTTCCGTTAAAATAGGACATAAACGGTGTGTTTGGAAAAGCGCCTCCAACGCACGTATCATAGTCGTAAAACGTCACAGTTCATAGATTTACCCCCAGCCTACAGCTGGCTTATAGAAGTTTTCACTTCAAAAATCACCCAACGTGACTAAAGAAGTTTTCACTTCAAAAACTAAAAAACTTAGCCCACAACCCGAATATTGATAGAATCTTCTCGAAGGAATTGAACAGTACCAAGCTATTGTGTCAGAGCGGGAAAGCCAATTCCTTTACTCAGGGGACTACAGTTTAACGTGGAATCATAACCACGGGAAGTCCTGGCGTATCTCATTATCAAATACTAATCCTAAAAATTCCTGCTCACTCGGGGATTTGAACATGAAACCGGAGATAGAGACTTTCGGAAGTAGGCTTCCAGACTGCATTGCTTTGAAGTATACGTATGCTAAGTACTATCAAAATCGGATAAAAACTGTGGGTTTGTATGAACAACGTTAGCAGATATTAAGTGAAGGGGCAAGAGGAGGAAAGGATTTAGGTTTTAGTAAATCAAACTTAAACAGTATTTTTCTATTTGTTATAAGGTATACATATGAATAGTTGAAAAGTTCTATCAAAATCGGACGAAACTGCCTATTTATATGAATAAGATTGTAATAATAATAATAATAAAACATTCATTTTTATATATTAGAAACGAGTACAAACATACTTTCATGGCCGTCCATGTTGGCGATACGAACTCATAAGATTTTACGCATCCATAAAGCATCCAACGCGTAACACGTCATAGCGTGCGAGACGGTGTCGACGCGTCGTAGCATACCGGTGACTGGAAGTTGCGAACTCACAGATTTACCCCCGTCCAACAACAGCCTAACGCGCCAAAAGAAGTTTTCACTAAAAAAAAAAAAAAAAATCTTTTGAGATAATTTACATAAGTACAAGTTGATGCCTGCTCTGGAAAAATTATCCGTTCAGATGGAAATAAATAAAATCAGAGACAGGTGTCTACATTCTTGTGTGATGGGCTGGGAATAATGAAACCTGTGTGTAATTTATGGTGATAAATGGAGAAAAATTTTAAATTCCGGTCACAGAAGACGGGTTATGAGACACTGGTTGAAGAAAAGTTCTACGGAACGTTACATCAAAAATATTAAAGATCAGGTTGCATATAAATAGCTGCCAGCAGCTTCTGCCCTAGTTTTGATACTGAACAGACAAGTTATGTTATACTGTAATATAAAGCTATTGTTTTTTACCACTATTCATTAAAATGACGATCGTAATTTTCTACGTATAATCTATTTTAAAATTTAAAAGGATTACAGATTGTGGAGTCGCTGATGAGCTCTCTTTAATTACGATCTCCTTTCCACGCAGAAGCTGAAAAATGAGCATGAAAATTGTTTACCGAGCCAAATTATTCGTGTGGAGGGCACTTGCGTTGCGGCAGCGATATTCAAGCCAGGCTGCAACAGGCCCCGGGGCAGCTGTAACTCAAGCCTCTTAGCGCTGCGCGGAGATGGGACATTATTCCGGCTGTCTGCCCCCTTTCGCGTGAGAAGGAAGACAAACTCAAGTTGCAACCGACTCTCAAACCAGTAATTACAATCGGAATATACTCCAGGAATACCTCTATATCTCTCACTGCGACACAACAAACTGTACACCTTCAAATATTAAACTCTTGTTCATTTGTTTAATCCGATTTCACCCTGGAATAACTCTTCAGACGAAAGGTTCTTCATCCAGAAAATCGTCTTTGCAAGAGGGAAAGCGTCTTTAGGGCGAAATAACCAAGGCACTACACAGGAAGCAATCATTTCAATAACGTTAAAATCCTCCTTAGCCCTGTTCTTTGAAGTGTAGTCACAAATATTTTAGTCTGAAGCAAACAGTTGGTATGATTAGAGAAAGATCTACCTCGATACTATCTTAAATTGCTTCGAATACAGTTTTTCCTATTCCTTGTTGCACGTAGTACCAATGCAAACGGGAAAGCTAATATCTTTTTGTGAGATGAAATCATTGCTTGTTGTGTCCGAATTATTACTATGTGGTTACTAATGAACCACTGAAGAAATTAATAATGAGTTTAAGTAGGTCAACAGTGAATCTGAAGCAGGCCGAAGTGCTGGATTCTTGAATCCTAGAAATTCTGCATTATGTTCGTTCAAGACTTCTCTCGCACATAACTAGCAATACAGTACCGTATAAACTACTAAAACAGATATTTTTTTAAGAGGGAATCTATTACAGACTAAATCCCCAAGAGGCTCAAAAATGGAAGTTAACAAAGTGGAGAAGTCAATGGCCAATTCTACGAGCCTAATTTACATTTTCCACGTTTCACATCTTTAAGTGAAGGTTCCTTAATGTTTGTACACTGTCATCAGTCATTGGACTCGTTTGATGCGATATTCCATCTCATCCTATTTTTAACTCACCTCTTCAACTCAACATATCCATTACACATTATATCCTGATTATCTCTTAAGATTCTCTCCTCCTCGGCTCTTGAACCTCAATGTTCAAGGATCCCAGACCCTTCCATACAGTGCTAGTGGTAATGTTCACTTGCATTCTTATCCGGGACACCCTCTCTTTATTCTGTGATATGATATTATCACGTCTACTGTTAATGCTGCCAAAGATTGGGAACCCATTAAAGGGAGTGACTCGCCTAACGCATAAACAACATTTTTTTTTTTCAAAATTCTTTCTCAGTGAAAATTTTTGAGATGTTATTAAATGACAGGTACTGTTTTCCGATCATATTAATGTCACTGTTTTGTAAGGTGTTAAATCAGTTTTAATGAACAGTAGGGACATTATAATGTATTTAGTTAGAGAATACAGCAAATTTCCGGTGGAAATCGGATGTAGACTTATCAAAAACATTTTGCCAACTTAACTTAATCAGAGCATGTTGCACAGACAGTAACCAAATACGATGATTCTTTTAAAATAAAAACGCCAATGTAACAGTTGTTGCGATTATGGTTATTCAAATGCGATTCACCGAAGATACTTCGACAAAAGGTGAAACGCGTCCAAATAAATATAGTAATATCCACAGTTGCAATGGCGTTTTTACTAACAAGCCAGCGAGGAAGAAACAGGCTATCATAACTGTGCATTATTCCAAAAATTTCTTCAATACTTTTTCACATAAAAGTTTAAAACCTCTAAAATCATTATGGTATTAAACTGATAGTTTTAGCGATTTAATGAAGATTATTAAGAAGTCGGTCTGTTGCGGGAAATAATTCATAGAAAGAGATCATTAAATCTGTACTACTTTTAAAATCAGTTAGCTTATTTAAATTTGAGAATGTGTGAAATAATCTTTGCAATGGGTGGCTTGAGATTGGGATATGCAAGTTCTACTCATTTATCACTAAGATATTCTGTTTTTTACGTGGGAATAATAGTTTTCTTCTTAACGTAAATATGACAAATGCGTAGAATGAAACGAATCTTTTTCATAGCTGAAGGCAGGATAGCATATAAAGACATTATTTAATACAAGTCATAGAATAAAGTGTTTATTCAAGACACTGTATCAATGAGGTTGCGGAACAATATACAAGGATGGTCTAAGCAGAAAAAAAAAAAATTCTTTGGGTGCAACCGTGTGTTTTAATAGTTTTGAGATGATCTCTGAAAGAAAGAAATCTTCGTTTGCTTTGATTGCTACTGAGGTGTTTCATCGCTCAGCTACAGACATAGTGCTCACACAAAATCGAGCAATCTCACTCCGATGTGAACCACGAATTGAACTGCCAATTAACGGCGCCATCGGTTTCTATGCAGACATTTTCCCAATTTACATTCTCAATGCGCCATTCATCCACTGGCAGATCCCACGAATTGCTGCTGAACGACCATATCCGATATTTCAGGAGGTTACACGCAAAAACAGAATACGTCGAATGGGATCTAATTGGGCATCACGCGGTCGGAGGTTATTAATACGATAATTAGAGCTGCATTTCAGGTGTGGGTGGGGGGTAGCCAGCTTTCGGGCGCCAGCTGATAACGCGGGCCCATTATAGCGTCATAAAGCCAATCAAATGGTGTGTTCGGAAAATAGAGCAACGTTTCTGAGTAATTATTGGCCAAATCGTTTCTTAGTCTAATGTGACTACTTATAACTCTCATGTATTTGTAATAGATCTGTTCGCAAATGATAAATTCCTACATTGCAGTTGAATCAGTTGTCACTAAGATCTTACATTGTTTACTTTATTGTACGTATGTTTTATGTCCGGAACCTTGAATGCTGAAGACCCGTGTTCGAATTTGGATAGGTCATCCAGTGTTTGGTTTTCCATCGTTTTCCCAGATGATACAAGCAATTACATATAACCCTCACAATTATTGCTTTAAAACCTCTTCCCACTAACGTATTCACTTTTAACAAGCTGCAACAAACAGTTGAGAAAAATGAAACTAATGGCGTGTTTTACACGTTCACATTTGAAGAACAACAACGACGCTCCCACAAACATATATAGGTAAATTTCGTAAGTTTGTAAAAAAAACTTTCAAATCTATATACTCCCTGTATGGCACCATATTTCCGTCATACTTATGAAATTTTTTTGTGGAGTACGTAGTATTATCTATATAATTAAACACTGAAGTTTCGCTTGCCTCATTCTTTTCCATCGTCATAAATATTGTCATTCGGATTTCTTTTAATCTTCTTGCTCAGAGTAGGGGGGACTTAAGGAGCTTCCTTGTTCAGTTGATGTAATATTTAAGATTTTGTTGGAAGTTCCTACAGTGATCCAGCGTAGTGATAAAATTCAGCCTTTTCTAGCAGATAATTAATAAGTACTGGCGTATTAAGTGAGTAATGTTATTCTGTAAACTATTGTTTAGAGAACGTTTATTTCGTAGGACTCACTTCTACCTCACTTTCAACAAATGAGGTAATGACCGCTGAAAGGAAACAAAAATTAAATACTGGTCTGTTGTATCGTATATTTTTAATACATACGGTACAACGGTATATATGACAGGTTATCGTGGTTTTTGACAACACCAGCTATCTGTGAGCAAAACAATGAAATTCGGAATATTTCATTTGTGATTCCTACCCCGCATAGAATTCCAGATGACTAGTGTATATCTGACTAAAAGTATTCAGTTCCTACTAATGTTAGTAGACTGTTTTCTTTATTCGTTTTCATGGAGATTTTCAAGTGTAAAACTTGTGGTGTTGTGGATTAGCTTTATTCGAAGAGCGCAAGACTGGCCATATACGTGATGGTAGTCATTCTTAATGATGTTTAATTGCTGTATTCTCACTTTTATTATCACTTTGGTATTATTTGAGGTCCTACCATATTACTTAATTGCACTGTAATCTTTTAATATTCAGATGGGGAAAATTCTGTAAAAGTTATACAAGTATACAAGTAATGGCCTGCATTACAGTATCATCCTGCATCTGTAATACGTTATTTATTGATCCCTATTCAACTACTTTTATCTGTTTAATGTGTAACAGGTAAGGAATTATAATAGTAGTTAAAGACGAATTTATGTCTTTCCCACAGTTAAGACAATGTCAAAACGTCACCATACTAAAACTTTGAACGCTCAACAGGCGTCAACTGAAATTCCCCCCCCCCCCCCCTACTACAGGCCAGCCTAATTAGTGTCTTAGTTTCTTTCTTCTTTTTTTTCAGTCTTCTAGAATAATAGCAGAATGTTTCCAAAATTTTTATTACAAAATAAAAAATTCTACACAGAGTTTAATATGAAACATGCAGATCACAGATTAATGACAGATTCTGACAGGTTCCATCCTGTCCTTAGTACAATCACGATTGTCAATCAAGTTAAAAAAAATAGTGATCGGACCACGCGATAATAGAGAAATAATTTGGTATCAAAACAAGCCAATCATTGTTATCTTCCGTCTGGTCAGAACATTGTAATTCCTAGTCGAAGGTGAAGAAAATAATTTCTGAATACACAGAGGATTTCTGAAAAGCTCTCTGTTAAGTAGCAGAGTTAAAGAGGTGATAGCACTTCCTTAACTCGGCTAATTACCAGAGAGCAATTCATAAATTCTCAACACCGAGAGAATATTTGTTCTTATGTACACAGAGGAAGATTGAAAATAAAATATTAATAAGAATTAGGAGGGGATAATGGCAATGAAATAATTATAAGAAATAAGCAAGCATGCTGCTGTCTTATAGTAAGCACGAAAACCTCAGTCCAGTATGTATGAAAGCAACAGCGGATGGCGACCAAGCTTACTGGAATTTCAGGACTGCTATCCATGTGGAGGGTCTACGTATGAATTCGAATATTAGTCATCACCATAAACAAGCTGCCTACCACGACTCACCATAACAAGGAAACAGTTTACACCAATAAACAACGCAATGGCTGCTGCCACAACTGAAACTGCAGAAGTTAGAACCGTCTCTGTTTTTCTCATCTGAACTTCTCACAAACTAAGTAGATAGGAGCTTACTTACCAATATAGCCTATCCGAGACAACAGACTACCACCTTGGTTTCTGTGTCGTATAAAACAATTCATTTTACAAACCTACCATTGGACCAAATTACTTTTTAACTTTTGTACATTATTGTTACAATTTTTCATCATATTTAAAACGATTTTATTTTTATTTTGCCATCGCCCACTAAAAGTTTTGTCCTTTTCCTTGAAGGAGTATGCTCCCTGCCATAAGCTAAGCTGCCACAACCCACGAAAAGTCTCTTCCTACCCCTCCCTGGTTTTCCTGGTTTCCCTGGTTTCCCTGCCATAAGCTAAGCTGCCACAACCCACGAAAAGTCTCTTCCTACCCCTCCCTGGTTTTCCTGGTTTCCCTGGTTTCCCTGCCATAAGCTAAGCTGCCACAACCCACGAAAAGTCTCTTCCTACCCCTCCCTGGTTTTCCAGCTCCTTGGAACCTAGATGGGTTATCACCGCGATAATTAGAATACGCTTTAATCACGGTATATTCGCACAGCACCTACCTGTACATCGTCTATCCATCATAAATTCAGATATCTGTGAATATTGAAATTCCTTAGTAGGTGATACAAACCATATACTTTTTGCTTGTCCAAGATATAAAGCCTACAGGCCTAAAATTCTTGAAAGATCTAAACAACTTTGGTATACCTTTTCGAACAAGTATCTCTTGTCTGTTGCATGGCAACAATGTGATTATATATAAACTGTTAACCAGTTTTATAAAACCAACAAACATTAAGATTTAGGCAAATAAGTCCTTTTTTATAATGGTTTTAATTTCTGTATGTGTATATAAATAATCATTTAATGTGTTGATAACAATCTCCTTTATATTTTAATTATGCTGTAATTATTGTTTGTGCATGAAGAGCCATGTACCCCCCCCCCCCCACTGTTGGTACAAAGTACTTACTCTATTTACTTGTTTTCCTAATTCTTGATTTTGTATACATCTGTGTATTTATTTGAGAAATATTCCAGCTGATGTAAAATTCTTGGTTTTTGTATAATTATCCTGCAAATTTGTTTATCTGTACAATGCCTTACTCATTTATTCAAGTCATTTATCTGTATAAATAGCTGATGGCTGTATAGTGCCGTTTGGCGCATCATACCAAATAAAAAATAAAATAAATAAATAATGTAACCGTCATGAAGTTATTCTAAGCTAAGTTTGGTTGTACCTTCCAGAAGGAGGTATACTTAGACTGGTATTGGAGGTAGTCTGGTTAGTTCCTTTTCTCTCTAACCTAACCCGGTAATCCTACCGGATAAAGAGGACCCATAGTTTTATCAAAGCCAAACCAGTGAAGCCTTCTGGAGCACTTCACATTTGCAGCAAGCTATGCCGTTCGGGTTACGGACCTGTGAAAATCCTCGCCCAGACAGGGATCGAAACGGGGTCCTTTCGATCTCCAGTCAGACACTCTAACTACTGAGCCACCAGGACACTCCAAAAAAAAACTTATTCGTGCGCCTAGAGATAAGATTAGATACCTGAGAAAGCTTTATCAATATATACTTGTGTTTGTCTAATATCATTGCGGGATGGTTCTGTCCGTATCCTTCTTGGAATTGTTATTCCCTTACAACATCCTTTCTACTCATGCTGCCCTAATAAATCAGTGTCTGATCAGTTCGGAGAGAACAGAGAAATTTCTTCTAGAATTTGTGATCCACAACGATCGAGGTCAGAGCAACAGCACGCCAGGCGCTATGTCACGGAAGTTCTACAATTTAGTTAGTAGCCCCCTCCCCTCATCGCCTGTGTACTTTGTTTCCACAAATGAATATCTTGGACCGTCTCCAGTCCAAGTTTGCCCTGTGGCACGCTTCATATACGAGTAGATAGGAACTGAATCGTTAAATAGATTAGTAATTAATAAAGAGGTGGAATCCAGGATGCCCCGTTCGGTCACTGTAATAAATTCGTATTGGTGGAAACTGTAATTTGTGATTCTCGGAGGTATCCGATAGTTAATAGAATTGAAAATATTGGTTGAACAATGGAGCCGGAATTTTGTTGCTGCATGAGCATCCACAGATACGGCGAACGAAAAACACTGTATAACTTAAGGCATTTTTCTTTCATATAATTAAAAGAGGATTATTTAGATCCCTATATAAGTTATTATAGAATGCTTCACGAAGTACACGCTGCAACTTTTTACTCCCATGTAAGGGATGTATTTTTAAGCATTTGATACCTTCATGACAGCTTCAAAATTCACTAAATCTTTTATAAATTTCAAATGAGTTGCAATTGTTGTGATGAGCTGCGTGACATACCACGAACATATAACTTGTAAAATAGTTTAGTTTGGAAAGGTTGAAAGCTAAAACAACTACTCCTTGTGATATATACAAGGCTTCTCGCACATCGGAAGTTAAGCACGTGGTAAGTGCGCCTTCTGAGAAGTTTATCTGACCAATGGTAATTAAGTTGTGGAGTGAGAGTGCGAATCCAGAATAAAACAGCAGGTAATTCTCTCGAAGGCTCTTTCAAGTCTGGCATTCGAAATAACTCTGACTCGATTCAATATTCAGTAATCCAGATTATAATTTTTGTCGGTTTTTGCTGGATTGTGTAAATCAAATACAGGTTTCCGTACACTGAAAAAGTGTTTTCCCTTATAAGAATTGTTAAATTATCTTAAACTACATTTACAAAACAAAATTAATAATTATAGAATAGCCGAAATTCCGTCGGAAGATGGAACCCGAATCAGGCTCCGAAACGTCGCTTCTTATGCATGCGTGCGCTCTCCAGGTAGAAAGCTCGAGAAGATTCTATTCAACAATTATTTGATTACGAATTTTAATTCGGAAACGCAGTTTTGAACTCTGTCACACAGTAACTGAACCTCTCTCTTTTGATGATTTAACCAATTAGATATTTTTAGTTGTAACTAGCTAAGGTCCACGACTTCGTTCATGTTTGTTAAGAATTTTGATTGATAGCAACGGACATGCAACCACCATGCTGTACTATGGGAGACTCAAACCTGATACCACACACAAACACAAGTGATCTGCGCACGGTATTTTTTGGCTGCAAAGTTAAACATACGGCACTATCCTGTTTCGACCATTTTAAACCACCATATCTCCCCCACCACCACGGCCACCGACATCTATCCAGCATAGTGCACGATGAGAGGTTGGAGACCACTACCACTCACGAACACCACTGATAAGTGTTATATAGTTGTGTTTGGAAGTGAAAAATTAGGACGCATATCTCTTTGATCGAAATAACAAAATACCCTAGTTCGACCATTTTCAACCACCATATCTGTCACATCCCCACAGCTTCAGTCATGCAACTACCATAGTGCACGATGGGAGGCTTAAGGCTACTATCAAACACAAACAGCAGTGGACTGCTCCAACTAGTTTTGGCTGGAGAGTGAAATAAAGGGACAGACATGTCCATTTTTATATCGGGTCGACCATTTTCAATCACCATATCTACCACACCCCCATTGCTACCGACATACAATCACCATAGTGCACGATGGGAGACGTTATGCTACTATTACGCACCAGTGGTATGCACTATATAGTTGTGGCAACAAAGTGAAATATACGGACACACATGACTTTGGTCGAAATACGAAAATATCCCCGATCGATCCCTTTTAACCACCATACCTTCCACATCCCCACAGATACCGACATTCGGCCAACGTTGTACTAGTGGTGGCTGCAGAATGGAATACAGGGACAAACTTGTCTATTTTTTTTACGTATATACATATAAGATTTTATGTAAAATTTTCCACTATCGCTATCGTATATTCTCTGAAATGCACGAGCACGCGAAGTAACTGATTTGTCAAGTCTAGAAGCTGCATTTAACTGCCAGACGTGGACACACATGCTGCGATACTGATCATCCAAACCACCATGTGTTTGCCGGCCTCGGTAGCGTGGGGGCTAGAGTGCTCCACGTGCCGAAGGCCGCCGGTTCGAATCCGGCCGCGGGCATGGATGTTAAGTGTTGTGTGTCTGTGTGAATGTCTTGTCCGTCCTGTGGCGTCCATACATTGGAAAAAATACACATTGAGCTGGCTGTATGGCCTCCGTTGCCGAATGCCATTAAAAAAAAAAAAAAAAAAAAAAAAAAAAAACCACCATGTCCTGTCAAGAAACGGGCACATTACGTCACGTGAGTACTGCTCGAAAATAAAAGATCGACTAAGTGTTCCAGTGGCAGAGCAAGCTGATGTATTGAACTAACAGTAGAAGGGTCGCGGGTTGGGTTAAGAGCTGAGGTACTAGCGGTTAGTTTCTTGTTGCCTAGTGTAAGTAATAAAAGTAAACGAAACTGAAAAAAAATGATTCAAATTAAGGGTAGTGAACAGCACAAATTTAGGGTGCGATAACTAGTAATACAATGCGTACATAAGAAGTAAATACGAGTATTTCATCTCCACACGAAAAGGATATTCTTTCCGATATCGTACTTGATTACAAGTATGTTCGCATTTTTTAGGGCTTGCAATGAGTCAGACCTGCTAGCCGAGCTCTACATAAGAAGCCCAAATATTTTCAAGTTTCTGCTGTCGGATATTATGCAGTATCTGGGTGGCTACCAGGACCTGCTGGGACTATTAGTGTTCTATTTGATTCTACAGTATTTACATAAACTACTATTTTCTTTTTAACGAGTGGTATATATATTACATATTAAACGGCAATATTCAAAGATTTATTGGATTCTGTTGTGGATGTTATTAGATTGTTCGTGGTTTAATTAATATGATAAATAACCAGTCCACCATACAATTCACTTTAAACTTGTTTTTATTTTAAAAGAAAACACGACGTCAAAGATACTGGTTACATGCATAGATACAATCCAGAGATTGCATATAACACTCCTTTCACAGACAATACAGTCCTTGGCCGTTGTAAATTGAGTCAGTGAAAACTGTTTCTCTGTCTCGGATGTTCGCTTTATATAAGCTACATCGAAATTTCTAGAACACTTCAAAGGATTCCGACAGATATTTCTCAAGCATTAAAAATTCTTAAACAATTGAAACACATTAAAACAATCAGATTTAATATATAATCATTTACAATCAATAATAAATGGTGAGAAATGAAAATTAAAGATACTTCAACACAAAATTATTCACAGAAATTATTTTAAACTGTAGCAAATTGTCCTTTAGACATCGTAACTTGCCTTAATACTTCGAATTACAAACATTTAAGCAAATCTCTTGCACAATTCTGTTCTTAAACATATTAAATGGTCTCTAAATAATTTCTTTTTAAAAAACAAAGTCCATATACACTGATTTACAGTTAATTGAAAACCAAACATACAAGATGATATCTTACTACAAATGCCTCATAAAATAACATTGTATTTAAGTTTAGGTTTGAGGGCTGTTACAATGTAGCAATGTATTAATCATTTGTTTGCATTCGGTTTCTCTCTTTTTGCTGATCAATTAACGTCGGAAACGCTACTTACTCGGACGTTTTTCTGCCTAAATTTTTCTTAATTTTTAAATCGTAGGGCCAACCCTGGCAGTCATATAAAGAAGTATTGTGTCTCAACAACTAAAGAAGTAACAGTCTGGTGGCTCAATGGCACAGACGACAGACTGAAGATCGAAAGGTCCCCGGTTCATACCCTGGTCTCGGCTAGGATTTCCAAAGGGCCTCATGTCGACTTGCGCAACTTGCTTTATATTGTGAAGAACACCAGAAATCTTCCGTGGTTCGGATTTCATGTTAAGTTATAGATCCCCTACACCCGATAGGATTTCCAGGTCAAGTTATGTACTCATAACAATAGGCGCATTGCGCGCCGAATCGAAAACTCCTTAGGGGGTCAATTAATTACGTGTGGTGTTTTTTCGGGAATTCTGGACCCCCCCCCCCCCACGTGGTGAGGTTTGGTTAGATTTGGTCGGTCCTCTCCCCCCCCCCCCCAAGAGTTCTTTAGGGGACCCATCCCCCTACTGACCAACCTCGTAGTTTCGTTATCAGCTAAGTAAAAGCTGGCACGGTGCTCATATTCCAACTCAGTAATTACATCAAAAAGAAATCACACGACACATAAAATAACCGGCACAGTCCACATATAGATTGCAATATTGTGCTCCGCGTAGCGACCAGATGCTTAATATGCGTGATATGTAACTTCATGCATCGGAAATGTCTTTTTTTAAAATAAGTATCTAAAAATGATCCAAAATTCCTTAGCGCAGAAAATAAAATTATCGCATAGCAAGAATAAAAACGAAGAATACAACGCGCGTGACAGGTAGCTGCAAACTTTTCTGAGCGGCGAACAAAGGTTGAGTGGAGCGCAGACTCAAGTATTCAGGTGAGACACTGTGTAAGCCCTCCAAAGGCGAAGACAATGAGGAGAGAAGGACGGAGGGGGAAGATTCAACACTTGTAAAACCTGAGAGGGCAGCTCAGTAACAGGTAGAACATCAAGAGTGGAACAGTAAGGATGGGACAGGAAATAATGATTACAGCACTGAGGAATTGCAAAGTTGCCAATTACTTTACCACCAAGCTTGCAGTTGGCGATGACTAAAAGAAAAGCTGTAAAGTTTGCTAAAACAGTCTGTAGAAGACAATACTTCCACAAATAAAGCCCAATGGTTAAAGCTCTAATACAGTAATTGCTCTTATAATATAAAATAAACTATTTGGTCCGCTTGATGCTAATGCGATTCCATCTGGAAAGTGAATTCGAGTCTCAATAAGAACTAATTAACTTAATCTATTCAGTACAAAGAATTATAACGATATTTGTTCCAAAGTTTTTCTGGGTGGGAGGGGATATTCTACACCATCCCAAAACTGAAACTGACCTGTTGAAATTTGTATTAACTGCTTCCTTATAATGTCCTCTTCACGTTTTGCATTTTCCTTTTTCGGAAAAGTCGCCACGAATTAAATTAAAAATTCAGAAATGTGGGACGCTACGCAACGACGAAATGTTAGCAGCACCGCTAAAATGACAAAAAAATTATCGGTACAGGGATCATATAAACCTAAACAGGTTTGTTTTGTCATAGTGATTGTGGTCAGGTTGAAATTCGGCCTGGACCAAGAGTAAAAAATTTACGGGAAATTCGTTCTGCGGCAACCATTTCGGAAACTGTGCATTTGTATATGGAAGCAATCGATTATTTCTAACTGCTTATATCGATTCTAAGATGGCGAGCCTTGTTGAACAGCATTTATGATAAATATTTTGTATCTGTTAATTTCATGCGACCTTTTACAACGGAGTGAAGCTAAAACGGCAAGAAAATATTACAACAAAGAATTAAACCAACATTTCAAGAGATTCTCATTGATTTTGCAGTGCCAGCGGCATCTAGGCCTAATATCCGCGCTGAGATGTCATATTTCGGCATTTCTAATTTAATTCGTGGCAAGTTTTTCGAAAAAGGAAAGTGCAAAACGTGAAGAGGACATTATAAGGAAGCAGTTAATACACATTTCAACAGGTCAGTATTAGTTTTGGGTGGTGGAGAATATCCCCTCCCACCCGTTCTTGTCTTCTCGGTTTCTTAAAAGCAAAGAAAAACAAACAACCTTATTGATCTCTCAAGCAGCCTCTTTAAAAATATTTCTTATCTCTCGCTTTCTCACTGGCAACCATTTCGACAAAGATATTAGAATAATCAGCATTCCTGCAGGTCTACCAACAGCGAAGATATATTACGCTTTCACAGATACAGATATTATTTACAAGTCTCGAATTTGCTTATTTTATTCAAAAGAAATATCTAAAAATTGTTCAATTCCCCAGTAACCCATAAACCTTAATAGCTAATCAAAAGCTGATAGAAAAGTATGAAATAACTTGCATTCAAATACTTCTTTAGAATTAACGACAAATTTTAGTATTATCATCTGTCTACTTTTCACTAAAATTAAGGTATCTAATCAACATATACTTGCTTTAAACCCTCGAAAAATTAAATCTTTTGAATTCACATATGAAATGAACAGAAGTAAAATTACATTTTCATAGGTATGGGCGTAAAAATAACGGTTTTATCAAATAACCACAACGCTTTATCCAGTGAAAGGCAGTATTAGAAAAAAAAATTATTTTACAAGCTGTCTCTTTACTGAGTGCAGTTTTCTCTGTAGAGTAATTCGTGTCAGAGATATCGTAGGAATCAGCGAGTAGCTGTCGTGACTGGCTGCGACTCGTGACGTGCAACGTGGGCGGGCTGCCACCGACACCGCAGCCATTAACCAATTTGGAACCAGTTGACGCGCGGCTCTGAAATCGAAACCAATTAGCGTCACACTCCTCGGTTATTATTCAGTCGCAAAGAGTTGCCAGTGAAAGCACTGACGGCAGCTCATCTCATCGCATGCACGCAGTTAATTCAATGCGGTTAACCCAAGAAAGCCACAGCTAAATGTGGGAACACATTGTGTGGTCTGTCAGATGGAGTGGAAATTTTGCTATGTTCCTGACTAATACCATTTCAAAAATAAACATTTTTTTCCACAAAAAATGAAAACAGCCGTAATTGATGACATTGGCGTAGTCAGGGGGTGAGTTCGAAGCTGTTGACGCCCACTCCGACAACAAAGACCATGATCCAATATTTTATTTTACTGATGGCTTTACGCCTCGTCGACGAGGTCATTAGAGGCGAGATGGGACTGTGGACAAGGAACGGGAAGGAATTCGGTAATTGATTTTTGAAGGATGCATCACGGCATTCGCCTCAAATGATTTGGGAAAACCATGGAAAACCCAAATCTGGATGACCGGACAGGGATTCAAACCGGCCTCCTCCCGAGCCGAGAACGGTAACCGCTCACCCACCACACTCGGTCCCAATAAATTCCCCACTATAGAGTTTGTATGAATAAATTTGAAAATAGATACAAACACCTTGTTACACGTTATAGTAATAAGAGAAAACTTAATTTACCCGCGATGGAGCGCATGTTTCGGTGGAAATTTCTCTACACATTACTGGTTATTTCCCCTGGTAATTTATTCGAACCTCTGACTCCCTAACATACGAGAGAAAATTTTCCCACGCCATAAGGCCTGAAGTCGAGTGCCATTTTATGGTCAGCAGTCTTAATTCTTCAGTCAATGTCTTTCCACACACCATCACCAATATAAACTCCCTCTTCCTCTCTTCCAATGAACCCCATTCTGGCTCTTTTGTCATCTCAGTTACTATCTGTGTTCAGCACTGATTTCCAGAGACAAATCTTTGGATAACTGTTAATAATTTAACAGTTTTAAACAAAATACATTATTAAGGTGTTGCTTTGGACCAAAGTACTGTTCTTGTGTAAGATATAGCAGTTATTACCAAGGATGTTATTTTCAAGGCAGATTGAAACTAAGCCAAGGACGATTTACAGAAACTGGTATAGTAAAAATCGTGAGAAAATATAAATAGTAACTAGTCTTACGCATCGTGCAGTTTTCGGTATAAATTTGACGAATACAGTTATGTCATTGGACTGGATTATCACAAAGCTCGCAAATTCGTATTGTGAATTTCCCGGGAATGATATTTATCACATTTGTCTGTTCAAGACGCCTGAAACACGTGTAAAATTAAAGGGGCCTTGTATAACGTCAATAGGCAGACGCCTGCAAGATTTCGACTACCTTTCAGAAATTTTCTACAGGTGTTCGTGCGAACACGCTCCCGATGTCGTGAGTGCCAGTGTTTCTCGGCTGCAGTGGTGCTGATTTAATTACGTTGATAGAGCCTCCAACAGTCTACAGAAGGGACGCTTGGTATAAAGTGTCATCAAAAGGTGACAAATCATCAAGTCCAGGAGCAAGAGAAGTGCTGGAGCCATCTGGATGTAAAGTAATTGAATCTGGGCGCGGAAGAACTGATCAAAACAATTGATTTTCGCATCACAATTATTGATAGTAAATCTAAATCCCTATGTCACAATCAATATAGTAAGCTCAGTGTTTAAGGCATCTCACCAGAAATCGGAAGGTCTAGGTTTGAATACTTGTCTCGGCGGGGATTTTCAGAGGTTCTTAGCCCGACCTTCACCTCTGACACAGCTTGCTGTGTAATAAGAAGTACGCCAGGACGTTTCCGTGATTTGGATTCCACGTTAAATTTTGGGTCCCCAATAGCCAGAACGCTGTCAATCGGCAGCCGAACGTTTTGCGGATATCCCGGCTAATAATGTCATGCGAAATTATGATTACAATAGTTGTATAGAAAGAATATAATAATTAATTAATTATCCGTGTCAGGACAGTATCTACACCTATAAAATGCCAATCTTGTCGACGATGTAGCGATGTCTGTCACACTCTAAGGTCACACCCTCCTCCGAAGCCCAACCAACAACGACCCGAGATGTTTTGCGAGGTTATACGCGTTATTGTGTAAATATTTGCATTCGGTGCAGATTTTTTTTTTTTGACTGATTTTACGGCTAGTCGATGTCGAATCATTAGAGCCGGAGAGGACAGAGGCAAGGAACAGGAATTAATTCTGACGTGGCCTTTTGAAGTAACCATCTCGGAATTCGCCGGGAGGGTTTTAAGGAAAGTATGAAATACCAAAATCTGGATGACCGGATGGGGAATTAAACCCATGTCCAACCACTACAACTCACCCACCGGCTCTGTTCCATCATCAGCATATACCTAATGTCCACAATTATATTTGCATTAATTGAAGAGGTTAAACGCTTATTCTAGTTGTTTATTTGAACAGTATAAAGGTAAAAAGTTATTTGATTCATCGAGATCCGAATTGTAGTCTTCTGGTTCATAGCGATTCACTATCAGGAGTTGAAGGCGCGAAACGCAAGTAGTTGATATTCTGATTTATAGTAATTTGCCAAGGACAATGACGGCACTTATCTTTATGAGAAAATATGAAGAACGAGTCGATGGTCGCTCTCAGTCTTTCAATGGTGTAAATACAGCAAATTACCAGATAACAGTATTAGAACAAACTCTTTGTAAAAGTGTTTAAAATGATTTCATGGATATCGGATTTAGCTAAAAAAAAAGTAGCACATGACACTGGTCGGACCCGAATTAATAAAACGATTCGCAAACAACATAATTGAAGTTACATAAAGCGATTTAAAACCATTGATTAAAATTTGAATATTAATGTACGTTAAATATACAGCCATGAGATGACGCTGGCAATTAAATGAAGCTTCAATCGCCGAATAAACTATAACAATATTTATTAATTATCTCCCTCCGCTTTTAGCTTAGTTCCGTGAAATGGTTTGAGCACGATACTATGAACCGATGGTTGAAGCTGGAACATTTTAAAGTGCGGGATTTCAATTCCTCGACTGCAATCAAGAAGAACGGCCAGGTTTTTCGCTGTGCTGGCTGTGACAATACGAGGAATATAATGCGAGGAGAGGCCTCAGCTGCCGTCGTTTTTGTCGTATCGCCTCGGGGTTGCTACCTCAATCTCCACTCTCACAGAGATAAGTTGAAATGTTTTCGGTGTGACGGAAAAAACACTTACCTGACACTCCAAACGAAAACGCATATACTCATTAACGTCAAGCTATTTTTGTATTGTATCAAAGATTTTGTGGTGAATTAAGTGCAAGAATGGAAGTCGCCAGAAACTTACAAAGTTTCTTCGTTCTTTTCTCCTACGTTAAATTGACAGTGGCTCTTCCTATACTTCAGACTAAAGTCTTACCTCACCAAGAATTTTCCGAATCGAAGTTCATAGAAGAGCTGAGGTGGGACAAAGTTTTACTCCTCAAGACTTGATGGGAACTGGAGACCTAGGATCGCAGGTTGATGTTAACGTCCTGAATACTTGGGGAGCATTTGAAAGAGCGCAACAGAAACATCTTTTAACGAATAAAAGTTTTTATTGATAGGCCGTTATATATAGTGAAGTCTTACGCAATCAGAATAATAAGGCAAAATATTTCCTTGAAAAGGTAATTGGATCCCTTCTTCAGTTAGATCTTATACATAAAATTAGCAGCAATACGAATAACTACCTGAAATTATTCATAAAACAGATAATACATTTGAAATCTCTTACTTGCTCGCATTTAGTCCAAAACGAAAATCAGCGCTATATTTCAGAAATAGTTTCATCTGAATTCAGACACTTTCTACCAAACGTTGCTCCGAAATATAGGTTGACGTGGCGTGTACTTACACTGACAATTCCTGACAGTGACCTGGCCAACAAAGTCCTAAGGCCAGATTCTGAAGTTTGTGCCAATGTGTTCTAAAAGTTTCGTGAAAACTTGAAACATTTTTAAAAATTAAAACCGCTTCTTTAAATTCTTCAAATTATAAAATGATTCAGGTTAAATGCCTTTAGTTTAAAAGTACACAAATCTCTTAATTAATCCTTAATTTTAATAATAATTTGTTATTAAATCTCTCGTATGGAACTATTTTAATCCATCACTCAGTCAGCACATTCCGTGACTAGCTCGATGTTTGCGCTTCTGTACAATATCCTTCCGCCTTGTGATACCTTGTTACAGAATTCGGCATTAACATAAATTTTCAAATTAACTATGAAAACCCTTTAAAATTATAAGAAACGCTAAAAATGGCTTAAAGTAATCTCAAATTACACTACAACATTCCCAACTTAGTTATTTTAAGTGTGCAAACCCATCTTAACTAACTTTGCTATACTTACAGGCCTATATGCACAAATTACTGTGCCGTAAAATAATGTAGACTAAATATGAAATCATTACAGGAAAAGTCAGTGACAGATGGACTCTTGAAAAAATTGTAACAAAAGTAAAAAATATGTAGCGGCTAAAATTCTTGAAAGAACGGTCATAGAATACCGTAGCGTTGGACTTGGCTGATGTACGATAGCACATGTGGTAGATGGTGCAGCGGCTGACTACGGTTTTGTGGATGTAAATACGGAGACGAGACTGAAGACCAAGACCCACGAGAAGAAATTTATTGACTAATACGTCTTCATCCTCGATCATTCGTAACAGCAGTGAATGTAATTTTGTAGAGACCTACATGGACCACCTACAAAACTGAAGAGATATGATAATAACATACAGCAATAACTGTTTTAATAATTCTTTTTCCACAGTCTATTGCCAAAATACTACTTACTACCTTATCATAATCTTTAATAATGATGACATAGTTGTTTGATACAATTTTTTTTTCACATATGAAACATTGTATTACTCGAAGATGAAATAGTAATAAAACAGACCATCAGTTACAATAATCAGACGCTTGATACAGAATATTTAACAATGTAATCAGTTACGTTATTTAATATTGTTTCTATCAATATTTATAATACATGTTGATATTGTGTCAGCTAGGACTATCATTTATAGAGCACCTCAAGTTATCTTCACACGGATTCCTTATCTTCTACATAACTTTTTTTTTTCCCTAGATTACTCCAATCTTTGTTTTGGTCGATATATGAAGACTTATACAATCAACGAAAAGCGTGCTTTTTTTGTCCTGATGTGATATGATCTCATACCGCTTCCACGTTTCTTTTCTTTTTTCGAGGTTCTGTTTGACTTAGATTAGGACTTATAACCCTTGTAACATAAGGTTGCAGTATACTGTGGTCAGGCTGTATGAATAGAGAAAGTAGGTGGGTACAAGAAAGGGGAACTGCCACAGGAGCGTGCGCTCTATCGCATTTAAATTAAATTAAATTGAAGTCACTGTCGGGCAACTGGAATATCGACTGTCGACAAAGCACGTATTACAATTCAGCATTACAAACTGGATTTATTATTTTTATGGATTTGATTGATTTATCATTGTGCTAAGTAATCTTCACATGACAATATTATCCTTAATGGAAGAAGTTACATTGAAGGAGTTAGATAATCCAAAACTAAGTTCTGTAAAAAGGATCATCAGATCTAAAAACAGCAGTAGAACGAACATACATCCACAACGGACAGCTGAATGAACAATCGCGGTGATTTACTGCTTTCTTATTGATCACTGTAATGCTATTTTCACTTATATTTCTATTAAAAATTAATGTTCTGAACTAAACTTTTATGATATCATTCTAGTATATTCTCGTCATACAGACCAGAAATTGAGAGTAGATATTTGAACTAATACTTTCAGATAACTAGACCTCCATAACAACCATAAATATCATAAACTTACAAATTTTAGTTCATGGTTTTAGGAGTAATCACGTTGCTACATTTACACCATAAAGAACATTTGATAAAATCATGTCTGTTATTAAAATTAACCTTTATTTTTACGCTTGTTAGGTATTCGTTACCGTAGCGCCTCTCCTACTTTTATATTGTTTAAGAAGAATTATCAAAGTTTTTTTTTTTATTTTTTTTTTTTTTTTTTTTTTTTTTTTTTTTTAGTAGACACTAATGTCAAAATTTAGAGATTTAGCCAGAATAAAATAAAAAAGGGCTGCTAGATTTGTTTCTGGACATTATAGCAGAATGCAATCAATGACAGATATGATAAAAGAGCTGGAATGGGATTCATTGCAAGACAGGAGGAGGATGAGGAGGGTCATGGGAGTGTACAGAGCGTATACTGGCGATGAGGCATGGAGAGATATTGGAGTAGGTATGAAAAGTAGTGCATGGAAGGGAGAAGATGACCATGACCACAAGCTGGTGCTCGATTTCAGGCACAAGGGTGTGGGAAGATTTTCTTTTTTAGGTAAGGGTGTCAGGGATTGGAATGAGTTACCAAGGGAAATGATGAATAACTTACCGAAAACATTAAAAGAATTTAAAGTTAAAATTTGTAGAGGGCAAATGTAGGTGGGTGCAGGATAGGGGGAAGATGGGTGTGTAGGGAAATTACCTTCGGAGCGTGTGCTCCGTTGAAATTAAATTAAATTAAATTAAAATGCGTTTCTACAGTATGGAGTAAATAAAAACATATGGGTTGTAAAAAATACAGCAACCAGTCACAATATTGTCATAATATTGTGACTGGTTGCTGTATTTTTTACAACCCATATTTGACATCACAGTCGCGGAAGTTCCACCAATCCATCATGGATAAAATATTATAAATAAAAACAATCTCAGAGTGTTATGAAATTGTGTATATACGCATTTTTACGAAATTGGTTTCCAAAATATAAAGTTTAATTCAAGTAGCAGTAATAAAGTTGATTGTTTTCTACTCTAGCGCTAGTCTCCGTTCACATATTTTCTCGAACGTGATACTAGACTCACATTTCATAAAGAGGAATACGTTTTACTTTAATACCTTTAATTGCAATCGGAATTTTTGAGATTTTAATGTTAGTTTAACCCTTTTGATCAGAAACCAGACTTGCATGCCATTACTTCATATTTTGATAAGGTCTGATATAAGACATGACATTTCCTAGAGCTAAAATGCATAATTTTAACAATAACTAGCATAACTAAATAACTGGTCTCAAAAGAATTGCAATACAACTAACCCAGGCATAGCTAAGAATTAACAATTTAATTTTAAAAATTTAACATGAATTTAATGAAATGACTCGAATCTTTTATTACAAAAATATATCACGAATTAAAAAAAAAAATACAAAGTTTTTGAGCGAGTAAGAGACCGACGGCTGTAAATAATCGTTTAAATAATACAAAAATGGAAATTACATCCATAAATTATTATTGTTATCGTTATTTTTTAAAGTTTTGCCTCTCGAAGATTAGGTCTTTCATTAACTGGTAAATAAATAAGTTCGCGTTAACGTTACATTCGACTCTGGTCATCAGAAACACTTATCATTCAGAAAAACAAAATTTCAGTCAGAAGACAAAAACATTGATCTGAACAAGAAAGCAATAAAAAAACTGTTTTTACCTTTTTTATATTCGATTTGGAGGAAAAAAAAAACAAAAGAATTATTGTGCTAGTTGCATCACGGGTTAATTTCGCGAGTAAATGTTATAAAATTAAAAAAAAAAATACGCTTTATCACGTTTTAAACCGTAAAATTTTAACAGTAGTTTAGAAACAGACTTCGTCGATAATTATGGACACAGCCACTTTGCGTTACCGGCGGACGTGATTATGTGAGCGGATAATTCGTATTCCTGCGTCAGCACGGCAGCAAGATTGAGATTTGACAACTTTGTTCCCATAGAGCCCTTTGAAATGAGAAGAAAATGGACATAGACTTGGGTAAATATAAAGCATGTTTGAAATATATTGTTCGTTTAACCGTCAGATTATGTTTCAAAATAAAAAATTTAATTTGTTAATTCGTTAATATTAGACCTTCATTTCCGGTGTCAACTTGGGGTTCAAATGTAACTGTAATAATTTCAGCGTTTATGTTTCTTAATACTATAAAAACAGTGTTTTACCATAGTAATAATTACTTTTGCTTCAACGTTATATCATAAAAAATTTTGCAGTCATTGGGACTGCCGACAGAAGTAAAACTTAAAACTATACGTGCAACACGTCATACTTATAGCTACAGATATACTATATAATAATAATTCCGTGTGATCGTAATGACCTGGTGACAGGGTTTCTATTGGCTGCGCATTTCGCCCCTGTCGTAGCCGCCTTAACCTAACCTAGTAATGATACCAGGTAAAGTAGACCTACAGTTTAACGTGGAATCCGAAGCACGGAAGCGTTCTGGCATACATCACATTACTCGGCAAGCTGTGCCTGAAGTGAAGGTCAGTTCAAGAGTCTATGAAAATACCCGCCGAGACAGGGATGCGAACCGCGTACTTTTCGTTCCCTGGTCAGAGACCTTAACCACTGAGCCACTAGACCGCTACAGCTACGCTAATGACATTAGTATGTCGATGACGCGAACTCATATGATTTTACCAATCCAAAAATCGCTCAACGCGCCTAAAGAAGTTTTCACTTTTAAGTTAAAACCTAACTTAGTCCACAACCCGAAGGTCAGTAAGATATTCCCGAAGAAGATGTACCGAGCTATTGAGTCATATATATGCAAAGTTCCAATAAAATCGTATAAAAACTGTGTGTTTTAATGAAGAACATTGGCAGAAAAACAACATAAATTCATTTTTATAAATAAGATACAAGTAAAATATTATGCTTTCACTGCTATCCAAAAGCAACACGTCATACTTATAGCTACAGATATACTGTTAATATTAGCATGTTGGTGACGCGAAGATTTTACCCATTCAAAAAGCATCCAACACGCATATCATTCGCGCATCACGTCATAACATGTCGCTGACGGGAAGTCGTAAACTCATTGACTTACCCTCGCCCAAATGTCGCCTAACGTGACTTTAGAAGTTTACACTTCAAAAAAATCATCCTTAATTGTGATGAATAATGAAGAAGTTGATGAATGCAGAGATATTATAAACTCTGTTATTTTAAAAATGAATTCGGCTTCTGGCTGTTAAGAAAATGAAGTTAAGCTCGAAATTATTGAAGAACTGTGTACTTATTCGAGGAATCCTTTCCAGTTATGATTTTACATATTAAGGACATAAAAAAGTGAAACAACACTTAAAACCAATCATTAACAACGTAGAGCGTAGTTGGCCCGTAGGCGCCACTTGATGGAGAGGGACATACGTAGTTCTCTTTTGCTTCCACTGATGTCGGCACAAGTAAGAATACGTGTCGAACACCACGCTTAGGTCTCTTCATCTTCCTAGAGAAGACACCGTGGGCACACTGTCTTTGCTTCACTAAATGTTGGATGGTTCCAAATGTTTAGTTCTGACGAAAGAAACTTATGCTTCGTCTGATTTGAATTCCTGTTTTCCAATACGTATGCCGATAATTATTTCCACCTGCGGCCAGAAGTTGTTATATTACCGTGATCCTGGGAAACTCGTTTTGCTCTAATGTCGCTGTTGGCTTTGACGTAATGTGATAGACGACGAGAGGAGCTTCCGGCAAGATACGACTAACCACACGGCAGCCGCCTGTGGTCGGGGCACAGCAACATGGCCACAACAGAGGCTGAGCACAGGAAGGTCCTTGTACTGGGACGTGAGACGAGCTTGAGAAACGGTGACTTCTTCTCGCTAGTCACTGGAACGTGACGTGTCCATACAATATTCAATGAAACGAAATAGCAGCTAAAGTAGGGTTGAAGATTTCCATAAAAAAAAAAAAAAAACTGAGTTCATCACCAATATCAGAAATGAGTATCAGATGAGCCAGACTGGAGAGAACATACCACTTTTGTAAGAACATGTACGGGTCTAAATTCCTCTCCCTTAACCTCAAACCCAGGCACTAAATTATTGTAGTTCGACCATCAGTGCTGTATGCGTCAGAGTGGTTGAACATGGTTAGAAAGGGACAACTCAGAAAACTGAAACCAATGTCAACAACTGGAGAGCATTATAACAGCCATGAGAAAAAGGAAATTAATATTCTATGGTCACATAGTTCGGATGGACGAAATCTTTAACACCGCCTCTAGAGGGAAAGCGACTAATGCAAATTGGACAAGAAAAGATTTCAACACTGCAGAGAGAGTATTTCGCAAATTTCAAGATGTACTTCCGAATTTTGAAGAGTCTGTGCATCACCAATTCAGACAACTTGTTCCATTATTTTTGACACGACTTCTCCATACTTGTCGTTTTGTCTGAGGTTAGAGGTTGATTACATTTAGAGGGGTGTAAGGGTTTGGGAGAGGCTATAATAGCCTTTTCCAATCAAATGTCAACCTCTCCTTCACGTGGTGCACCCTGTTTGCACGGACGAGGCTCTGGTGACTGAATGATTCCCGGTATAAGGAGTCACCCACTGCTTGCCAACGGCCTCCGCGGAAGATCGGGGAGTGGTACAGGGCACCCCCTTGCCCTTGGCGTTGGAAACGGCCCCTAAAGGCGGATGAATCAGAAATTATCAATGGTGTGGGGACGCAGAAGGCAACGGGAAACCATTGCGCTAAAGACCCAAAAGGTATCCCGAGGACATGTAATCCTCTCGAGGATTGCATCAAACCAGTCGAAAGGCTGATGACAGAAAAAAAAATATAAAAAAAATAAATTAGAGTAAAATTGTATGTTCGTGCAAGATAGCTAACATTTAATAGAAATCAGATGGTTGTATTATCACAGTTTTTGCGACATTTACAATAGAATGAGATGTGTTACCGTTCGAATATAGGAGACCTACATGTTTCCTTAGAGTTTAGAGGAGAAACGTAAGATTTGATAAGTGGCGATAGTTATTGCGATCCAGAATGGATATTGCCATTACCAGCAACCATTTTACCTAGTTACAACAACGTTCCTATCATCTTTCAACAACTAGAATTCAGCATTAACACGAACTTAACTGTAAAAGAAGTTCGATTCGATCTATTAACTCACCGAAGGAAAGGCTAGCCATTATTAATATACTTCAGGCAGCCTGCACTTATGGAATGCAATTGGAATAAAAAATTATATTGAAAACTGTCGTGTACAGAAGAAGCGACGCATTGAGTTTTGGGTCAATCCAAGCTCTCGTTAGCTAAAGCGGATTGGATCTGTTTGCCAGGCGGCGTTTGTCATGGGCTCGTTAAGCAGGGACAAACAATTGAGCCGTGATTGTATTGAAGTACCTGTTGATTCGGACTCGTGCGTATTGAAACGAAAATTACGATCTGTGACATGCTGAGCAGGAGTTCATGTCTCCGAAGAATAAATTCATCTATGAAGAATCGCAGCAATTAGCGGATATACGAATGAACTTGTTTCGGAATGTTTCAGCCTAATCAATGCGTTGCAACAGTTACTGTCAAGCATGCAGAAATGTCGCTTGCTTTCAGTGAAAGACTAAATATTTCGAATTTTGTTTGACTGTGTATCACTTGGAAATAGGTCACAAAACCATTAGTATAACCCTCAAACATCCAATTCAATTTAGTAATATACTTAAAGTATTACGTGGAATCAGTTAGCAAATTGGAGTAAGGAAGAAACTTTTTTTTTGTACGCCGGATAGTTGACTACGGTGACAAAGAAAGCAAAGGCGTCATACATCTAATATTAAAAATGCAGTTAGTGTCTTTATTTCCTTCTTTTAACAGAAGTGTGCACTAGTACTATTGAAAGCATACAACAGGGATATTGCAAAAAAAACATTTACGTCTTTTTAGCGCTCTAGTTTCTACAAGTCTTCTTTATATATATATTACCAAGCAAATGATTTGGTTTTAGAAATTTTGTAGCAATTATTTAAATTTTATCCTCTCTGCCTGTTGAAAAAATACGTTGTAATGGAAAATCATCTGCAAAAAATAAGCACCTATTACTTCTGCTGCAAAATATTGTTAGGCTGTGTTAATTGCTTAGATTCTAGTTGTTCCCTTCATTTATAAGCATCAGCAAAGATCCTTGATAAAACCTTTACTGTTGTGTTGTGTCATTTATACGTAAGTGTAAAGTACTCTCGTTGAAGAAAATATATAATGAGAACAAAACTGAAGATTTAGTTATTTATTAGCAGATTTAAGAGAAAATGAAAGTTGCATCCACGAGCGCTATAGTACTAACTTCATTCTTTCATGCGAGTGGAAGATAGTGCCGTATGTATCGCGATCTATACTGCCTGGCCAGAGTTATAATTTCCGTTACGTGGAAAAGCAACATTTCAACATTTATTTTTAATTTCATATGTTATCATTGGCACCATATTACCGACGTAATTAATTCAGTGGCATACATGTAGTTTCAATTGTAAGGAGTTGCAAATTACTACCGATTTTGTTGAAGTCTTACTGAAGCACTATACTCACGAAATCTGTACTATAATTAGTTTGTTTACGTATTTGATGAAGTGTGCGACATTTGGTTGGGCTTGTATCTTCGGTGTGTAGTATAAATTCTTTGAAACAGACGTCAAATATGTTATTGTTCTGTATCTCCAATCACATAACTGTGAAAACAAAAGGGAAGAGAATCGAAAAACACGCGAAATATGTGGAAGAGTTCTACAAACAATACAAAACTAAATAACAACTCGTAATTACATCATACAACAACCAGAGCAACTAGTTCATACACAGGGAAATACACAACTATATAAAAGCATTCCGGACGACGTTAATTGTATTTTTTGTATACCATGTTAAACATGGAAGAGGTATCCCTCAGAGACACTGTTTTCGTCAAATTCCTGACTTCAGCCGATCGCGACAGTCTACCCCGTTTCCGGTGAGCATGTTATTCTCGCCATAGGCGGCTGGTAGGCATTTATAACTCGGACTCTTTCGAGAATATTTTTGTAACCAGTTGTAATAATTTACAGCAATGATTTTAATAAAATAATTGTTATAACAGTGTAAATATAATCACAATAATTATCCCTTTCGCAAATAATATTATTTAAATCTTTATTGTATTTGTGGGTCAGCTGTGGAATACTACACATAATACAATAATATCGGTTAAATGATAACATTTTGGGGTTTAGTAAGATGGATCGGAAACAGGAGTGGTGTAGGAGAGCAACGAAGGAAGAGTACAAGCAATGAAAATGAAATTCTGTAGGAACAGAGTAAGAGTAATGACAACGAAGAGAATAAGAAATGAGAAAATCAGGGAGATGATCAAGGAGGAACTGCAACAAAAGAAAATAGAGAAATGAAGTTTACAGTGGTATTAAAATGTAAAGAGAATGGGAGAGGAGAAGATACCAAGGAAGATGCTGGACAAGAGCTGAAAGGGAAGAGACCCAGAGGAAGAGTGAGGAACTCATGGGTGTAAGGTGTTAAAAAATGTGTTGAAAAAATAGTAGGAAATTAGGTGACAGCTGAAGAAGAGAGATGGTGGGTGGACAAGCAATGCTGGACATGTTTTTATTCCAAGCAGACCCGGACAGTGGTTGGAAACTGCTCAAGATTATGATGAGTGAAATTTGCAAAACACACTGTGCAAATAAGCCAGTAAAATACTTGTCAAAACTTCTAAGAATTGTGTGAGAGTCAGAGAACAGATTAATATAAGATCGTGGGGAGTTACTTTGAGAGAATGTGGAAGTACTCGGATCAAGGCCTGCAGTAACCACGGTCTTGCGTCGTGGTTGTCGGTTCACTCGCCACTGAAGCTCGACACGATCGATCGATGTTGGTGGCGTGCGGCGGGTTATCCTGCGTGTTCAGGTAATGCTGTCCTATTGCCATCCTTATAGACAATGGCCGGCCCATGTCCTGCACGCATAGTGAAGCGTATTTTGGCCAGTGGCTTACCAAGAAGGAGCTCGTTCGGACGGCTGTTAGCAGCAGATACCGTCTACCTGGCAGTGTAACTCAAGTTCTTCATACCAGACATGCAAGGCATGTGGAGAACGGATAGCTAGACAATCAACCTAAGTACAATAGGATTGGAGGAGACAGAGCTCCGAATTTTCTTCCATTACTTCAGCACTATAATTAATTCTCATAATTAATTCTCATTAAGAAAATACACCAGTTATGTATCTTTGGCGTGGGATTTCCAAATCTACCTTCACCTCTACCGCTTTGTACCTGTATTCAATATAGGGTTTATGTTTGTGTGTACCTGGAGGATTTTTAAATCTGTTTTTATCAAAGTTATAAATTTTGCAAATAACTTTCTTTCTGTCGAGCAACGAATAATAGTTTAAAACTCGTATTCTTTTAACACCACAAATTTTTTTATATCACATTTTCACATTAATGGTTGCAACAAAGGAGCAGGGAGGACAAAGATGAATCTGTGAAATGTGAAGTATTCAAATCAGATACGAGATCTGAATACGAGAACCAGGGCAAAAAAATGTCATTAAACTTATACAGGGCGTTCGCCGGGAAACGCAACCCACTGTTAGCGCTACAAGGAAGAAACTGCTCCCGGCGAGCGAGCGCTCAGTTTCCGGCATTGTTCGACCGTCGGCCGCGGACTATTTCATAATAATTACGCTTCATAAACTTGTGTGCTAAGCATTTAAATGTGACGTAATTCATTAGCTTACCTTATAAAAGATGCTGGAAGTGTTGACCCTCTTGTGTAATGCACATTTCACATCTTCTGAACATATTTCGAGACACACGCTGCCCTAACTGACTTAATGATTTTTTGGGTGACTGTTCTAGTCGAAAAGCGATATCGTCAATTTTCTCCTCTGTGAGAATACGGTTGACCGACAGTCTCTTTTTGTTAAAAAATGAACCCGTTTCTCTTACTTTTTTAACCAGACGCAGAATTGTTGATTTAGCTGGCAGTAAATCGCCAGGAAATTCGCGACGAAATTTACTGCGACATTTTTTAAACGACTTCTTCTTCACATATGTATCGTAGAGAAATATTCTTTGTTGCAAACTGTAACGTACCATAATTTTACTCACACTCAAACACGGTACAGATTAATAAGAGTATGAAGCCCCAAACCAGCCAAACCGCAAAGAAACATTTATTGACAACACTGATTAATAAGAGACTGAAGTCACAAACTATCTACAATGCAAAGAAACAGTTCTTAACAATGTAAGGGTCACTGCACTGCACTGTTGGGGCAGCGGAGGTGTTAAACAGTGCGGTGATTCACGGTGCCGTGTGGCGGAAACTGCTGGCGCTACTGACCGAGCAAGTTGCCGACGGCAACAGACTGGGAGGGTAGCGTTTTCCGGCGAACGCCCTGTACTTTTCGTGATGTCTGGGAAAACCATTTTTTTCCCCTGACCGGTGTTGCTGCAAAATTGTTATGAAAGTAAAACCAATAAGCAATATACCCACGAAATATACGATGTCCTTGTTGAATGCTAAGATCGTAAGATAACTCATGTCTATCTTCAATTTTTTACTATTTTTTGTGCAATTGGAATCTCGTTTTCCCTTTTTACGTTTTCAGAATTCAAATCTACAATCAATAAGACGAAAACTAATGATCTCTAGAATTAAAATTTGGTAAGCACAAGACATAAATTTGTTTTTATTATTTAATCCAAGCTTTTATACTAATATGAAAATCCTTATCATATATATTATTTCTATAAGGTATTTTTTTGTCACAAGCCTGTATCTTCCTTCATACTTAACCGAAATCAATGAATGAGGTGTCATTTTAAATTTTATGGTCTTCACTTTGGTCATGTCATATTTTAAGAAATGAAATTTTTGGAATTCGACCTTAAAGGGCGAAAATGTCAATATTTCTAAAATGCTGTTTTCGGTGTTACAAGTCATTCGACCCTTAAAGGGCAAAAAAGTTAATTTTTCTAAAATGCGTTTTTTGTATCCCGAACCATTTATCTCCCTGGATATCTAACCAAAATAGATAAATGAAGTAGAATTTACAAGGAGTAATGTCTCAGCTTTGTGAAATCATATTTTAGGAAAGAATGTTTTTGAAATTCAGCCCTTAAAGGAAAAAAGTATAAATTTTTCTATAACGCATTTTGGTGTCACGAGCGATTTATCTCCCTTAATATCTAACCGATAAAGATAAATGAGGTATCATATTAAAGAATAAGGTCTCCGCCATGGTAACATTATATTTTAAGAAAGGAGTTTTTCGTAATTAGACTCTTAAAGGGCAAAAATTTTAATTTTTCTAAAATGCCTTTTTTGTATCTCGAGCCATTTATCTCCCTGAATATCTAACCAAAATCGATAAATGAAGTAGGGTTGTAAGGAGTAATGTCTCAGCTTTGTGAAATCATATTTTAAGAAAGAAGTTTTTGGAATTCAACCCTTAAAGAGAAAAAGTATTAATGGTTCTACAACGCATTTTTGTGTCACGAGCTATTTATCTCCCCTGATATCTAACCGATATAGATAAATGGGATATCATATTAAAGACTAAGGTTTCCGCCGTGGTAACATTATATTCTAAGAAAGGAATTTTTCGGAATTCGACCCTTAAACGGTAAAAATATCAATATTTCTAAAATACGTTTTATTTCTTTCGAGCCTTTTATCTCCCTGGATTTCTAACAAAAATCGATAAATGAAGTAGGAGTATGAAGAGTAATGACTCGGCTTTGGTGACATCATATTCAACCTCACTTTTCATCGCATTTTTTTCGCGAAATTTTCGCACTGGTCGTCTAGTAAAACACTGTTGTGATGGGAAACTACAGAAGTAAGTTAGATGGTAACTTACAGCAGAAAGTATATATAATGTTGTGCTGGGACCTGACGCAAATTTTGAGGTTAAATTTTTACCGGAAAATAGAGTATTAAAAGTTTGTATACGGTATCAAATGTGTATTTTTTTCGTTTGAGCAAAGTGTTCACAGAGGAAATGAGAGACGACGCGGTCAAAAGCAGGTAGAAAGTGAGGGCTCGCCACTTTTGACCACTCGCAATCGAAAGGAAAATACCACGGAAAGACTTGGAGGATACTAGCCTATGATTCTGAATGGGAGGTCCGTGGACGCGAGGGTTTCTGTATAGTGATGAGGGAGTATTACTCGCACAGATGCAGCAAAAACGATATAAATCAGGATTTGTCGCTTTGAGTCAAGAATGTTTTAGGTGGTGACTAGAGTGTCGCAACAGAAATAATGACCGAATATATTTCTGCCCAGAAATGGAGAGCTGTGAAGAAATGCGATAGTTAAGGCCATTTCCCTTAATTTAGGCTTGGCTAGTGAAAACACGAGATGCATACAGAAAGACACTTGGTGAATGGAAAAGCCAATAATGCAATCTAAAAGTTACTGCTAATTTTTAGGAGTTCGTTCAAAGAATCGGATTGATGTTTACAGTTTCCAGCAGGGACGCAACCCGAGGAAGAACCTATTAGGACTTTGCTTTCTGACCCCCCGGAGTTAACAATTGACTAATCAAAACAGGGAGCGAGGTCTGCCACCAAATTTGATTACGAGCTGAAGAGTGGTGACGTGGATGCTAGTACTAGTACAAGAGTTGTAACAGTTATTGTGTGCTTATTCACCAAGCTAGGATGCTGTGAGCGGATGTACTGCCTAGAGCTTCATCAGATGAGCTATAGATCATCGACAACCGAAATGCTTCACTGCACCCTGTCCTGTGACTACCGTCACCTTGGTGAAAGTTCATGTTGTCTCAATAGTTTTGTTTGCCAATTGTAACTTCCAGTTATAATTATGCGATTGTCTCTGGTTTCGATTTAGCACATATCTCTTGAATAATTGCCTTTGACAGCATTTGTAATTCTGGCAACGTGAAGTTTTTAATCAAAGTCATGTTATTTTGCTTTGTTAAATTTTGCGTAATAAAGTTTTACTTGATCTGATATGTCAATAATAATATCATATTAAGGTTTTAAAGTTAATTAGTATATTTATTCAAAATTTACCCTGAACTAAGTCATTCCAAAGATCATTATCTCATTACGAGATTGTGAAGATATTAATAAAAGAGTGATAAGTGAAAACAAAAGGGCGGTACAATACCCTTTTTAACTGGCAACAACGAAAGACCTAAGGGATGTTGATAGTATGTTGTAATAAGATTTTGTATATATATTTAAATTGTCATTACAATATTAGAACAGTTCTTGAATCTAATGGGATTAATTTTTTTCCCCAGAATTTAATACGATCGTCCGTAACCTGTAATAGCCACAAGGAAAAAGCATTATATCTACAATAATCACACAACTATAAAAAAGCAGATCACTGAACATGGTGGGTGATTAGTAACGCTGTGGCCTCTTATTCGGAATGACGCAGGTTCGAATCCCTGTTCAGCTTGCGCTAAATGACTCCAGGCGGATGCAGGGATGGTTTCTTTGCGTTCGTTGTCCCCAACTTTTCCCGCCTCTCATAGCCTTGACGTAGGAAAACAAAACAACAGATTGTTTCTGTTAAACTCTGAAATGTAAGTTTTATTCACTTCAGGTATATTTCTTAGAAAAAAAATGGAGTATATTCCGAAAACTAAAACGTGGGCGAAAATTATCTTAATTTCTTGCGATCGAGTTGCAATATCACTTAGCTAGGACGGGAACTGTATGGACTACAAGTACAGCACAATGGGTGCCAACTGCGAAACATTATTGAATGCATTAATACTTTCGCCTTTTATGGGACCTGATCAATTAAGTATTAAGGATAAAACTGAACTCGGTGAAGGAGTTACAAAAACGGTTTTTTACTTTATAGTTAATACGAATTGTGTTTTGGATGTGGAACGATTCGTAAAAGTGAAGAAGTAAATTTTCAAACCGAAAGAATACGGTTGCCTAGGTTCTGGTACGCTCCCTTTAAACTACATTGTTCTGTAAGGGGACAACAGGAAAGCTTTTAACCGTATTGTTTGGAGATAGCGGTACAATCAGTCCTAACCTTTGGCTTAAATCGTTCTAACGAACCCTGAGCCGTCAACAGGACGTGAACCGAAACAACATAAATATCCCTATTCGTACCCCTGATTGTGTATTTAATTAATTTCTCTAAAAACGTTACTTGGAACTTTTATATACATATAATTTTTGGAATCTTCTCAAAAAAACCAATTTGCTATTTTTTTTATTTTTTTTTGCGAAACATTGAATTCAAAACGATCGCTACAATATTTTTTTTTATTTTTTGTAATCTTTAAGCGGCTAAATTTCATTGGAAGTAATTTAAGAATTTTGTGGTTAGTAGTTTCGGAAATAAAACGAATGAAATAGAAGTTTTTGCTTTTCCCTTTTCCCTAAATCGCAGAAATTATCTTCATTGCCATATTTTTTTCCAGATTTTACATTATAATTTTGAGCTTAGAAGTAAGAAATAAAAGGGAACTCTGTTGTAATTAGGATTCAGAACTGAAACTGATGAGGCTCTGACAGGCTCATAGAAGAGTGATCGCGTAATGAGGATTCTGTCTTTCAGTCAGAAGGTACGAAACACTAAAAACGGAATCAAGGCTGTTATAAGAAGATGAAATATGGTCCAGATGTGCCCCGTGCAGCTGACTGGAGAGCAGTGACTGGTTGCTACTCACGACTGTGACGGCGATGAGGATGCAGGGGAAGAGCGCGACGAAGGCGGGCCACCGCTCCACCGCGTCCGCCTCCTCCTCGGCCGGCGTCGGCGTCGGCGGGAGCGTCGAAGAGGGCGTCGAGTTCTCGGGCGCCGTCGACAGCTCCATCCGGCATCTCCTGCGGACACCACGCAACAGTCCTCACACTCAGCTCCACACTGATTATACACTAAGTCTCTGAAGCCGCGTTCCCACGACGTCTTGTAACGAAGGCGGGACGGGACGGGACCTCATTAGCCGAAGTGTAGGGACGAGCGCGCGCCGCAGGTTAGCCCTCGCTTACCTCACCGCCACCTCCCCACCACGTTGCCTAGTGTCGTTTGGCACAGAGCACTTTACAGCAACAGAACGGGGGCGCACCGCTGCTGCAAACCGATGACAACAGCGCACCTCTACACACGCCTGTGATGTTTACCGACACAGAGTGGGTAGCTGCGTCTCGTCCCCGCTAGCAGAGGCGGCCCTGTTTCCCCATGGCGTGTTGTTGAGTATTCGTCCCGTCCCGTCCCGCCTTCGTTACAAGACGTGGAAACGCGGCTTGAGAGAGATACGCAGTGATCAATTGTAAATTTGTATATTTTTCACATAAATGTGTATTGTTTTGTATTACGAAAGTGCTTTAAATGAACTGTAACATCATTAAAAGCAGTACAGTCACTGAACTGTTAATTAAAGCCAGTTCTTAAGAATTTAAAGTAAGCTAAATGTTTCTGAATGGGATTTCGAATGTTTAGTACTATTTAATTTTGTCAGCTCATTTTTTTCTAAGTGTTTCCTAATTGCATTTAATGAGTGGCCTGCTCACTCAATGATTAAGGAACTTGCTTTCAAAAGTTCTGAATCCGGTACCGGGTTTAAATCCCTATTACACCATACGACTACACCAGATCGTTCTGTCGTTCTGGTTCGATGTTAAACTGTAGCTCCCAGAGGAAAGGAACTGGCTGTCTACCTCTGACACAATGACTTAGTACCTTTGGGAGTTTCCAACCAACCTTCAGATTGTGGATAGAGTTTTCTTTAACTACATATAAACCGTTTCCTTGTTATTAGAAATCATTTTGTATAAATTCTAACTATTTTGTAGCGATTGTTAACGCTACAGAAGGTACCGTTGTCCTCTTTAATGTGGTAGCGAATATTCTAAGATGCCCACTTACCGAGATTGACACTAGTACTCTCGCTCGGAACGAAAATAACACGACGCTCTGTCATTTGTTTATCAGTACGTGCTTTAACTCATCGGCAAGAAGTCTGATAATGTTCATGTACGTTTTTCTCAGTGTTTAGACGGAACAAAAGCCTAGTCAAAAGCTAATCGACGGCGTTGTCATTCAAGAACTACCTGGATGTTAATGACCCCGCTATCGACACACATTGAAAAGTATAAGAAGCTGAATCCATACTATGGTGAAACTTATAATCTCCTGGCTACCTGACAAAATTACCTGTAAATTTTAGCAAGTCAGTATAAAAGCTCGTCTTCCAAGTAGTTGAACACGGCTTCCTCGACAGGACTCAGCAATTAATTGCAACCTTCCGAGCAGTTTAAGAAAATGGTAGAGCATGCTACTAGATTCCTCTCAGGAGATAAAATAATAATAATAATTTAGGAAGACAAGCCAGTTGAAACAAATCAGTTTCTTTGTACTACAAAATTCACTTCTTACTGTAACGTTTCTGGTGTAATCTATATATATAAAGATGAATGTATATATGTTTGTTTGTTAGTTTGTTTGTTCTTCATACAAATCCACAGTTTTCATTCGATCTCGATGAAACTTTGCACACTCATCTTTTGAAACAAGGAGAAAAATGCTGTCTACATTTGGTTGAAAAATTATCTGTATAAAAAATACATGTTGTCTCATAATTTCGAAATACTAATGAACGGCGATAGACAGACGCGTTGGATATGGAGGTGTCTTTATTGTTTTTCCGTGTAGCGCTCATGTAGCTCAGTGGTCAAAGTTCGCATCGAGCCGCCGTCGCGTGCGGTTGCTCGATACTTCCTCAAGCGAGGTTCAGTGAGTGTATCAGTGGAAACTTTGCTTGTGGTTTACGATAGTGAAAATGGAATCGACGATACGAAAGAATACACTGAAATTCGCGTTCGACGCGAAGGAGACAAGACCACGTGCATATGACTTCCATGAATGGCTGTATGAAAAATTCAACTTGACAGACGCGGATGTATACGGAATCCAAATGGACTTCTTGACTCATGCAGTATACGTTAAAATGACAAATGACAACTTGTGCAATACTATCGTAGAGAAAACTGGAGGGAAAGCCGACTACCAGAACCCAGATGGAACCGTAAGTACCGTATATATAAGCCACGCAGGGCTGGGGCTACGATCAGTAAGAGTTTTTAATGTACCATTTGAAATTAGTAACGCTAGTGTAACGGCAGCAATCCGAAACTATGGTGAAATAATAACGGCGACGGACGAAAAATGGAGCCCAAAGTTCAGATTCCAAGCAAACAACGGCATACGGTGTGTGAAAATTGATTTAAAAAAACATATACCTTCCTATATAATGATACAGGGTTTCAAAGCATTAATAATATATGAGGGACAACCGCGCACATGCTCTGTTTGCAATGAACCAGGACATCTAAGATCTGAGTGTACAAAACGCCGACCATTACAACTTCCAAGAGTAAAATTGTCAACATCAGAAACTATAACAGCAAATGCTAGCAATCGCGGAAGCGAGTAAGGAAAGTAGCAACACAGCGTCTTATGCAGAAGCCACGGCACAAGTCAACAGTGTAAACATAGGCCACA
Source organism: Vandiemenella viatica (assembly GCA_031002005.1). Classification (NCBI taxonomy): domain Eukaryota; kingdom Metazoa; phylum Arthropoda; class Insecta; order Orthoptera; family Morabidae; genus Vandiemenella; species Vandiemenella viatica. The sequence continues at coordinate 101,463,767 of CM061920.1, read as the reverse complement.
CGGTAACATCAGCATGTGAGGCACACACAGAAACGTTGGAAAACACGGAAACATGGAGATCGATGTAGAGGACAACTCGGAACAGCACGACGGGAAACAGGAAACACAAGCCGAAAAATCTGGACAAGAAGAAGAGGAAAATGAAGAACAAGAACCGGAACAGAAATTACATGAAAAAGAAATAGAAGAAGAGAGTATCCCAGAACATGTAATACACATAGAAACATTTACAAATAAAACAACTCACCAGGCAGAAGAAGATTCCGAAACAAAACAACGGATTGAAATGCACAGCTCAACGATCAATAACAAAGCCGAGAAAGAAATAAGCGAGAAGAGAATATCAAGACAGATCTAGCAGAAGTGCAAATAAGGATGGTGCCAATACCGCAAGTCAATACATAGCAAAAAAAACGCCGAGCTCTCAGTGAACGACTCGAAAATAACGGCAAACCAGTAAAAAGAATAGCAGAGAAAGTAGAACGAACAACAAATAACGCCAAATCAAGACAAGAAGAAGAAGAAGAAGAAGAAACAACCAAAGCGAGAAATGAAGGACAAGACACACCAAAATACGTAAACGATCAGAAGATAAGAGAAGAAGATAAACCAAAACTCCTCAGTAAAGACAGCTGGTACGAGGAAGTAATGGAGGGATCTGATGAGACGTAAAATAACCAATGACAAGCAATCAAAGTTATAGCATCGCAACTATAAATATGAACAGAGTAATTACGCCATTCAAAATAAAATGCCTAGCGGATTATATTAAACAAAACAGTATTGACATCGCAATGTTACAAGAAGTGACTTTTACCGAACTAAACATCCCTGGATACGATGGAATAATCAACTACTCCAAAGAAACCAACACGGGAACGGCCCTCGTGATTAGAGAGGGAATTGAGACGATTAGTACAGAAACATTAACAAACGGCAGGGCCATTGCAACTACAATAAATAACACGCGAATAATCAATGTTTACGCCCCCTCTGGCAATAATAATCGAGCCCAAAGAGCATACTTCTACAAAACAGAGCTACCCTATCTCCTGCGAAATACCACAGGCGCAATAATAATGGGAGGTGACTTTAATTGTGTACTAAGCCAAAAAGATCAAACCCCAAATTTCAATGGGTGCAGGGAGCTGACTAACCTCATTCGAGGGATGGACTTTCACGACGCATGGGAATGCATTCACGGAAATGCCAAAGCCTACACATATGTCTCAAACAACTCGGCAAGCCGACTCGACAGGATCTACGTAACGGAGACTCTCCGAACCAAAACAACCAGTGCAAACATTTTTCCTCTAAGCTTTTCAGATCACAACAGTATGCAATGCACTGTCAACATGCAGAGGCAGCTAGTTAGCAGAGGCAAAGGATTCTGGAAATGTAACATCTATGCTTGAAGACCCGGCGCTAGACGAAGAAATCAAAAGTGTCTGGGACGAATGTCTAAAAAACTGTAAAAAATATAAAAGCACACTATCTTGGTGGGTTGAACATGTGAAACCGAAACTAAAACGAACCTTAATCTCCTGGGGGACACAAAAGAACTATTGGATGAAGGGCACAATTGAGTATTATTACAGATGCATCAAGGAATTATACCAAGAGCCCACCATAACTGTCGATACTAACATAAAAATAAAAAAATACAAAGCCAAGATCCTATCATTACAAAATATGCAAGCAAATAAACTTCTGACAACTTCAAAACCGGCTGACATCGCAACCAAAGAAACGGCAGCCTTGTACCACCTTATAAGGAGCACAAAAAGGAGTAAAAAAACTTTAATAACCAATATAATTAAAGAAAATGGTGAAAACATCAAGGACGGAAGAGATATAATTAAAGAAATTACCACGCACTATAAAAATATTTTTAAGTCAACTCCAACTAGTACGGCGGCAATCGCCGAGTTAATATCCAACTCAAGTAACACAGCAAGTGTGGAAGAATCGGCAACTCTAACAAGAATTTTTGACCAGGACTGAAATTCATACATCGATAAACAAAGCAGCAAGAGGGAAATCCCCAGGACCGGATGGGTTACCCATAGAATTTTACATTCATTACTGGCCCATGCTAAGAAATAAGTTAACAGAGATTCTAAACGACTTATGGACAGAGGAAAATCTTCCCACCGCCTTCACAGAGGGCATCATAGTGCTAGTACCCAAAGGCAACCAGATCAAACAAATCAATGAAATACGACCAATAACTTTGTTAAATTCAGACTTTAAAATACTAACGAGAATCCTCAAAACTAGACTGGAACCCCTCATGGAGAAAATCTTAGGACCTCATCAAACCAGTGCTATTCCCGGACGTAGCATCTTAAATACTGTGTGCGAATACCGTGATATCATCAGCATAAACGCAGAAAAACAAACGCCATCAGCTCTACTATTCCTCGATTTTGAAAAAGCATTTGACCGAATTGAACATAATTACCTCTTAAAAATCATGGAACATAAAGGATTTGGCTCCCCATTCGTGGAAGTAATAAAGAAAATAATTACAAACACACATTCAAAACTTCTTATAAACGGACACCTGTCAGCGCCCGTCAAGATAGAAAGATCGATAAGACAAGGATGCCCGCTATCAATGATCCTGTACGCACTGGCAACGGAACCCCTGCTTGAGAAATGTCACCAAAATTTAACAGGCATTAATCTAAACGGATACAAATTTACATGCAGAGGATACGCAGACGACATTTGTATAGCCGAAACTTCAGCGGAGGACATCCAAAAAACGCGGGAAATAATCACAACGTTCACGGAAGCAACAGGCGCAAAACTTAACCCAAAGAAAACTGCACTGCTCCAAATAAGTGTGGCAGAGATCCCACCTCCAACAGACATCTGGTACGAGCAAGTAGAAGAACATAAGACATTAGGCATTATTTTTCAAAAGAACATTATGAAAACAATAACTAAAAACTGGCTCATAACACTACCAAAAATTAGGGCTGTTATAAACATGCACTGTGATAGAGATCTGGATGCAATACAGAAGGCTAAAATCGCACAAGTATCTTTATTGAGTAAAATGGTTTACATCGCCCAAGTACTGCCGATACCCGACACAATTGCAGATCGGATACAGAATCTGCTCGGGTGGTTTGCAAGCAGGGGTAAGATCTTTAAAACAGCGTTCAAAACAATGACTCTACCCCTAGGTAAAGGAGGCATAGGAATGATAAGCGTACGCGAAAGATGCTGCGCATTATTCCTCAAAAGAACCATAACGACAGCGGTAAATGACCCAAACGGCCCAACAAATAACTTGATAACGAAACAAAACCAGTCACTGAGGAAATACCTTTCAACATGGCCTCGATAAAGTTCACCTTACCACACATGAGAAAATTTCACCTCGAAACAACTTATGCAAAAACCAAAGGATGCACTCTGTACAACAAGACAACAAAAGAAATCTACAAAATAATCAACACATTTAACCACAGAAACAAAATCGAAATTAAAAATCCACAATACAACTGGAGCAACATCTGGAAAAATATAACCAATAAAACTCTAAACACTAAAACACAATCCTTGTGGTATGACGTCGTAAATGAAAACATCTCAACCAACAGAAGACTTTACGAAATACATCTATCCCCGAATGACAGGTGCAGAAATTGCGGAAATACTGACACCCTGATGCACAGAATAACGTGTAACCAAAACCAGAAAATATGGACTTGGGCAAGACGAAGAATAGCCTTCCTTGACAGAACATCACCTTTAATCCGTGAGCATCCAGGAAATACTGAAACCTGAGAAAAAGAGATATCCTGAAACGAAGCACAACACGGTACAATGGATACTAGGCAATACCCTAACTTATATGCTACAAACGGAAAAGAGTACTTACGACGAATATATAGCATATATGAATACTGTATATTACGAAATTATCCAAACTCAAAATTATAAAAAAGACTTCGCACGGATGCTCTGATATAATAATGACAGAATCATTCCAATGATCACAATTTAATCAAATAAAACTGTTTATAAACCCCGCCTAGACCCAAAGAAAGACTCTTCGAATCAAAGGCACAAGGGGAACCTAACTGTACCAAATATTCAAATCATAAAGAACATAAAAAAAAAACATCCAACTGATGGAAAATACCACTAATAAATACAAATCAGGAAAAGAGAACATTGAAACCCAAATTTATTATAAAAAGTTATAGAGCCAGGCAAAGAGCCAACCACTGGCGAGCGAAAGGCAGGGCTGAAGGGGAGGAAGGAGGCCCAAAAAAAAAAAAAAAAAGGTGGCTAAAGCGCCGGTTTACTATTGTTTGGGTCGTGGTCTCCGGTTCAAATCTCCGTGGAGGCTAAGATTTTTAAAAATTGTTTTTGATTGTAAGAGTCACGCCTGGACCGTCGCTTATTCTGATTGAATGTTAAACTGTAGATATTACAAAGTTAGGGGTGCACTGCGAGGCAAATCGTAGGTAATCTTGCAATGCTGTAGGTGTACAGTTTTTTACGTTATAATGATTCCTCAGGGGTTGTTCGCAGTCAGTGTGTGTGTTTGTGTGTGTGTGTGAACCGCAGTAATAATACGAGTACTATAAATACGGAAGTAAGTCTGTCTTTTTGTTACGTTTTGACGACTAAATGGCTATATCGATACTGATGGAATTTGACAAGAAAATCTGTATGAAGGGCACAGGACATTTTTTCCAGTAAGATTAACAGTTGTAGTCACGAAATTTTGAGACCTTATCGAATGGTGACAGAAATATGTTGGAAATTGATTCTCTTCGACGGTAGAATGATGTAGTGATAGCTTTCCTGTCATATTATTCCGACTCGGTGTTGTTTGGGACCAATCCTTCGTTACCAACAACTTTCTATATTCAATTCTGGCAAAAAAATTCTTAATCCACGCGTACGAAGTCGCGGGTACGAACTAGTAATAATATAAGTGCTGCAACGACAGTCAGCATTAGTTGCCTAAGAAATATCGTGTAGCCTCATTTAGTGAGGGTCACCGTTTCGTATCCAGTCGGGGGGTCGTGTGGTTTTAAGTAAGAATAATGCTGGTTTTGTTCCGTGCTTCAATTCGACAGAAACAATGACGTTTGGACCCGCCAGTGTGGCTCAGGCTCCGCACACAGCTTCGGGGGGCACAGTGGTTCCAGCTTCGATTCCCGGTCCTCGCGTATTGCCGTCTGGGTGAATATTGAGATGGTCCCCAATCTCCGCCTCATGAACTGCACATTTTACAATCAAAAGTACACTGACCGTTCATAACAGGAAAAGTTACTCTTTTCAGATAGTTGACAATAAAGACTTTCCTCCTATACGTTAAGTACGCCATATCTAATCAAATCCGGTTTGAATTCTGGCAGGACACAAATCCTTTCTCCCTCTCATGATTCAGATTGGACACTGTGTACAATGCAGCTGGTGGCGCGTCGTCTTTACAGGAAAAAGCAATGCTTATACTAAGTGGTACACACACTGAGGAAATATTAATTAAAATTGCTTAAGTTGTCAGCACAACTTAATGCTTAAAAATCAAACAAAAAGCAAGAAACTTTAATTAACTGAGCATTCATATTATCAGCGGTAATTAGCAGGCTAGACACTGTCTGTGAAACCACGGCTGGATTCCCGGTGCCAGGATAAGATAACTTATTGGTCGGGAGGTGTCTAAGAGGGTTCGTCCTGCCAAAATTAGCAGAAATGATTTTGTTCTATCACTACACGTGTTCAAATGACTGCACCGTTAATAGTGTACCGCTGTATTCTTAACAAACAGCTTCTGCTGGACCATTCAACGACTACGTGGCCTCCACAGCCCAGCTTACAGCAATGAGGACAAAATGTGTGCTACCAGTTAGTGGCCAATGGTACTGTTACTCCGGTTTCGCAAACTTAAGTTTCCTTGACTTCAATACACAAATAAGGTATACCTACCAATACTAAACAGGATAGTTTAACATAAGCGCTTGAATAAAACTTTAACGTAAATGTGTGCTCCAAGCTTGGAGTGTGGGAGAGCCTCGCCCATTATTCTGAAGTGTTCAGACCAGCGGTTTTCGGTAGTGTCACATACTCGACAACACTGAGTTTTAATTTTCTGTTGCATGTTTTCTTGATTACATAAAATTTTCGATGACTACTATCGGAACTTATTACTAGATTATGTGTATAAGCTACCATTATGCTACAGTTAATTGAAAACCACAGACTGATCTTATGTATGGAATTTATTTTAACTTCTTAGGAAACTACGAAAAAAAAGTATCGTTTATGTTCACAAACGACATAAGCCATACAGCTCTGTATAATTTCGTTGGAATCCGTTTGATAGTTTTTGCGCGATTCCTGCTCAAGTGTTTTTTTTTTTAAGTGTAAACTTCTATAGTCGCGTTACAGGATGTTTGGACGGGAGTACATCTATGAGTTCCACCAGTTACGCGTCAGATCGCGGCCGTCACGGCCACCTGTTGCGCGTATGACATGCGCGCAGGACGTATTTCGCAAATTCTTTATGCAGACACACAGTTTTTATCCGATTTTGATGGAATTTTGCATACAGATACTTTAAAACAAATAGAAAATATTGTTGAGGTTTGATTTAAATAAACCTAAACCCTCTCTTCCTTTCCACCTTCACCTTAATTTCCGTCACCGTTGTTCATACAAACCCACAGTTTTTAGTTTTATTTGATAATATTAGCTACACTGGGACGTTTCATGATAGGACCCTGAAGAAAGGAATTAGCCTTTTTGCCTCTGACACAATAGCTTGGTATATGTCCTTCGGGAAGATTCGACAAATCGTTGGGTTGCGAATTAAGTTAGATTTTTAGTTTTTGAAGTGAAAACATGCTAATGTTAATAGTGTATCTGTTGCGGTCTGGTGGCTCATTGTTTAAGGTGTCTGACTGGCGAACGAAAGGTCCCGGCTTCGAATCTCTGCCTCGGTGGAGTATTTCATAGACCATTAACCCGAGCTTTACATCTGGCATAGCCTCCTGTGTAAATTGAAGTACGCCAGAATGCTTCCGTGGTTCAGATTCCACGTTAGACTGTAGGTCCTCTATACGTGGTAGGACTACCGGGCCAGGTTAAGGCGGCTAAGACATGGGCGGAATGCGCAGCCATTAGCAACCCGGTCACTAGTTCATTACGACCACACGTAATTATTTGTTATTATTTAGTATATCTATAGTTGTAAGTATGACGTGTTGCGCGTAGGATATTAATAGTTTTAAGTTTTCACTTCTGTCGGCAGTCCCCAACGACTTGATTTTTTTTACATTTTTTTAGTGTGTCTGTAATTTTACACCGATCACTCTGCGCACAGTTCCACAACAGGCTTTATCTTTCTCGCAGGTAATTTGCATAGAATTCCTTATAAGTAATTATTACTTTCTTGTTAGGAAATATAACACTCTTGCAATTTTTGTTTGATATCCAATAACTTGTATCCAATTATGCTTAAACCATAAATTACTTTATACCCACACAATTATCATTTTCAGTATTTTTCACTATCAGGAAATGATTAAGTATTGATTTCATTCTGTTGTGTTCTACACTGCCTGTCAAAAACAGTGAAGCACCCAGTGCACTTAATAGTGTGAGGTGCATTCTGTGGCAGCGATTCGGTTGCGAAGTCATTAATTTCTCTACTGAGTCAAACTGGCACTCAGCTGTTGTAACTGGTCCTTGATATACTGGATCCTGGTTCCTTGATGTAGGACAGAGAGGCCCGAGCTGGCCCCATGTATGTTTCATCGGGGACAGATCTGGGGATCTTGCGGGAATGCTTCAACGTTACGCAGACAGTTCACAGAGATACGTGGCATATGTGGACGACTATTGTTGTGATGAAGACATGAGAACGCAGTATATCCGTTACGTATCTATTTGCCGTCATAATTTCCTCAATCACTATCAGCCGTGACCTGAAGTCACACCCGGAGGCTCCCAACGCTAGGACGCCAGTAGTAACACCGCTTGGCATCTCCAAAATATTGGAAGAATGGGACCTCACCCCGTCATACTCTGAGGCGATGATCATCCGGGGTAGTGCAGAACTGTATTTCATCCCTTAACACAGTCTAGTTCCGGCATTCGTAGCGATAACTTCCTCGTACTCAGAAGGAAACTACGCAACACACGCTCGGAGCAGTAGACATCAAGAAATTGACAGTTCCAAGTTTAACCTTATTTTTGTTTAAATCAGTGGTGTAAAGCAAGTGTTAAGTAACAACGACAATCCCGACGCGTAACTGAGACACAGTCTCAGTTTCGCAATGCTAGAAATGGAGGCAGATGACACTGGCCAGGCGGTCGGTGAAGGACTAAGGACGTACTACAACGTGGTGAATGACGAGCGCGATAGCAGTCGACAGCAAGACGTCTCCGGCAGCTTCTACCAGCAAGCTATTCTACCAGTACAGCAGCAAGCAGCTTTGCAGTTGATGGACCAGCAGAACGTGGACGCAGTGAACCAGACTTCGTGGGAGAACGCCGTTCGAGGTAAACAGCGACCGAGGTCGTCGTTGCCAGAAACCAGTGACAACGTTGCAACAAAAAAAGTCAAAACTCAAGAATCAGGAAGCAAGTGCTCTAACTTAAATTCCACAGTCACATGTGATAGTGAAGCCAACAATTTTTACTTGTTTAGAGAAAGTGATGGTGGCCCATTCTATGTCTTTGCCGAATATGATTCAGTGCATAGTGATCAACAGAATCTCGGTAGGTTACACCCCATGACTGTAGGAAAAATAATCCGAGAATCAATACCTGGCATTAAATCTGCTATAGTTAATATTAGTAGAAAAGGGCGTAACCGTGTGCAAGTAGAACTCAACTCGGCAGTGTGGGCAAATTGTTTAGCTAAAGTCAGAAACCATCCCAAAAAAATTAAGTTCTATATACCACGATTTTGTACTGTAAAGGAAGGGCTTATACGTAATGTAGACACGTCCTTTTCGGAAGATGAGCTAAAGAAAGAAATTGAGTGTGATACGGAAGTCTTACAAGTCCGTCGGATCATGCGGAAAGTGGTGCGGGAAGGAGCAACAGAACTAATACCTCGGCAGCTAGTACAGGTTACATTTCTTGGTCAAAGGCTACCAAACTATGTATACATTCATAGCACTCGCTGCAGTGTTGAACCATACGTGGGGAACGTGGTAACTTGTTTTCACTGTCTCCGTTTCGGTCACACAAGTAGAATGTGTCGCAGTGCTGCTCGTTGCGCAAATTGTGGCGAACAACACGACACGAAGGAATGTACTTATCAGGGAAACCCACACTGTGTACACTGTGGGGGTAGCCACCGTTCAACGGATCGTATTTGTCCCGAATTCACTAGACAGAAACAAATTAAATTTCGCATGGCCCATGATAATATATCATGGGAGGAAGCCATAGCACTTGAATCAATCAACACCTATGCGAAAAGGACTGCCGTACCACCAACCAGAGATGTGAACAATTTTCCGCAATTGCCTGTTTTACGCTCAGCACAGAGCGCGGTACAACAAACTAGCTTTTCCTCAAAGATAACGGCTCTGCCTCTACCTCGGACCAGCATTCCACCTACGAGCCGCCGGCATCCACTTCCTCAACAACAGCTCAATCGGCCGCCGGTCGGCCAACAGAACTCAGCTCAAAACATCCCGTCTGACTTATACTATGATGTCAACAGACCCCACATAGAGCCAATCACCAACAATCCCTATAGACCCTCACCTGTACCTATAAATGAACAGATGATAGATAAGATTTGCGAGATGGTTGTAACGATATTCAATATGGCCACTTCCGGAATTTTACCATCCAATCTTAAACAATGTGTCACCAACTTATTGCTAAGCAACAATGGCGGGGAATAGGGAAGTGAACAATCTTTTATTTTGGAACGCACGTTCTGTTCGTTCCAACAAAGAAAGTTTGCACCATCTATTAAAATCGTACGATGTATGTGTTGCCGGAATTGCAGAAACGTGGCTTAAACCTAAGGAACAATTCAACATCCCTGCTATAATACCGAGCGATACGACAGAGCAGACGGTTACGGTGGAGTGGCTATACTAATTAGAAGAAACATACCATTCCGCAGCCTGAAACTAAGGAATGTAATAAATGGTGTAGAAGGATGCGCAATAAGAACGCGCGTTAACGGTATTGAATCGACCATACTAGTAATTTATCGTTCTCCAAATACGATTGTAAGCAAGCAGGTTATTAGCTCCTATGTGAAACAAATCCCCCGACCTGTAATTTTAATGGGCGATGTAAACGGTCATAATCTGGTTTGGGGGAGTGAAAGAACGGACGTTGTCGGAAGACTGATAATGGAGGTAGCAGAAGAAGAGGAACTAGTGGTCCTTAACGACGGCTCGTACACAAGGATATCAAAACCAGGAGAACGGAGATCAGCTGTAGATATAATTCTGGCGTCGACCCACCTCTCCCATACAGCCGTCTGGACAACCATAAAAGACACCAGTGGGTCAGACCACCTTCCCATTTTTTTCTCTTATCAACGACATCACATAGAATACAAAGGAAGAAAACCCACGTATAGATGGAACATTAAGCGTGCCGATTGGAGCGCCTACAGAAAAGCAGCAAGCAATATATTCTCAAACTTCAAAGAAACCGGGGATACGCAGCGCGACTATGAGAAAATATTAAACGGAATAGAACAAGCGGCTCTTACGACGATTCCCGAAAACCACCCAGTCAAATTAAAGCGAAGAAGATCTGCAGTTTGGTGGGACTCAGAATGTACCGCGGCAGTTCAAGAACGAAAACAAGCCCTAAAAATCTATCGACAACACGCAACGGAGGAAAACTTTATTCTTTTAAGTAAAATTCAGGCCAGAGTAAAACGCTTCTTGAAAAGGAAAAAGCGGCAAAAGTGGATAGCCTTTTGCGAAAACTTAAACCGTAACACCTCCCCGATCACTGTGTGGAACGAGATAAGAAAATTCCGTAATTCATCGAGTAACCGCTCAACTCATACCGCAACGCAAGAGGTGTTAGAGAAGATATTGGAGAAGATGACACCACCATCAGTAATAAACAAGATCTGCCTACAGGAAAATACATCCAATGAACAGATACTACAGCCATTTAATCTGGAAGAGTTCGAAACGTCTGTCAGTAATAGTAAGAACACATCGCCTGGGCCAGACAACATCCATTACGCCATGCTCAAATATCTACCAAGAAAAGGCAAGTTAGCAATTCTAAAAGTAATGAACGACGTTTGGTTACAACGCATTGACATCGAATCTATGAAAACTGTAAGAATAGTCCCTATCCTCAAACCAGGCAAGGACCCATGCGACCCAGCATCATACAGGCCGATTTCTCTCATGTCTTGTATGTATAAAACCCTGGAGCGTATGATTAGGCTCAGAATAGAGTGGCACGTGGAACACTATATAAAACTCCCCCATTTTCAGTACGGTTTTCGCAGAGGCCTGGGTACGCTTGACGCTCTGGCACACCTAGTTACTGAGTTACAAGAGAGCTTGACAGCTAACAAGTACACAACGTGTGTGTTTACAGACTTGACTGGAGCATATGATAATGTTGTTCCAGAAATTCTAGTACAAAAACTCCTCCTAATGAAACTGCCTGAAACATTTATATTAAATCTTTGGAACATTCTGCAAAATAGAGTTCTGATAATTATGACACCAACTGGCAAAATTGGTCCTCGGCGTACAAGTTTTGGGCTCCCGCAAGGGTCTATCCTGGCACCACTCCTGTTCATAATATACTGTAGTGACATTGGCATAACACTGTCACCAGATACCTGGTTTATACAATATGCGGACGACCTTTGCATTTACAAAACATCCAGGAACCTTCAGGACACCTATTTCTACCTTAGCCAAACGCTAACTAAACTCAAGACTTGGCTAAAGGAAAACGGACTCCAAATATCACCAGAAAAATCCGCAGTAATAACCTTCACCCGGCATAAGGTACCGGCAGCTGAAAACATAAGACTCGGACCATATACATTGCCACTCCTAAAGTGTATCAAATATTTGGGATTATACTTAGACAACAAGCTAAGATGGACGCGTCAGATATCTGAAACAGTTGGGAAATGTGATAAAGCAATAAACATACTCCGAGCCACTAACGGTGCTTGGTGGGGGGCTGATCCCAAAATCTCAATAGCTCTCTACAAAGCCATGGTGCGACCTCACCTAGATTATGGCTGTGTACTTTACGGATCCGCGTCCGATCAACTTCTGAACCGCCTGGATAAATGTCAGTACCGAGCTCTTCGACTCTGCTTAGGGGCATTCCTGTCGACGCCAACCAATGCACTGCTAGTCGAAACCAATGAAATGCCACTCGCACTGAGGCGCCAATATCTCAGTAAAAAGTTTATAATAAAACAGTTCCAGAAAACCGGAAACGCGCTTACAATAAAAATACGCGCCCTGTGGGCAGCAACATCAACCTCTGCTTACTGGACCCACAGGAACAGCCCACCTCTAGTTGCGGCCATCGCTGAGCTTAATGAATATCAGACACAAGTGTTCTCTCTCCCAAGATTACCATGTTACGAAGTTGACTACGAAACCCATATGATCCGGAACGAGATCGTAGAAAATCTGAGATATTCAGAGAACGCCCTTAGCAACAATAATCTTCTAAATGACTATCTAAGTGGTATGGGTCGAGTGGTATATATATATACAGATGGGTCAAAGACTGGCAACATGGTTGGGAGTGCCTTTTTTGACAGCACTAACATAGTGGAAAGGTTGTTTAAGCTGCGCGAGGAAACATCCTCTTTCACAGCCGAACTGTTTGCAATACTTAAAGCGCTGGAATATGCGCTAGAGATGCGCATTCAGAATACAGTTGTTCTTACAGACTGCAAATCAGCACTGCAAAAACTGGATGATGGAATCAAAGATAGAGGGAGGACTCCACTTTTGTATAACATATTGGAGCTGATGACCGACATAAACAAACAAGGTATGAAGATCTCCTTTATCTGGGTCAAGGCGCATGTCGGACTACATGGCAACGAAAGAGTGGATGCTCTTGCAAAAATAGCCGCACAAACAGGAAACCCAGTTGAACTTCTAATAGGAAGTGATCTAATCCCACTATTTCGCCAAAAATGTATGGAGACCTGGAATGATATGTGGAAATCCACTAACCAACACAAAGGAGCACATTATAGGCAGATACATCCGTTGATACCAAGGACACAGTGGTACCAAAAGAAATACGCCACAAAAAAAGCAGTCACCATAATATCGAGACTAAAATTCAACCACGGGAGATTCGGAAGCCATCTATACAAAATAAAGCTAGTGAACTCCCCTTTTTGTCAATGTGATGGGCAGTCCGAGGCCGACACAAACCATATATTCTTTGGATGTAATAAATACAAGGAAGAAACGGACACCTTTTGGGAAGACTTGAAACGTTGGGGTATAAGATATCCAGTCAATGTCAGCCATCTCCTTGCCTTAGGAAATATTTCTATATACCAAAAGATGGTACATTTTATTACAAGAAACAATATAGAGATATAATCGGGAGATCCCACCCCACTCTTCAATATTGCAAATAGTTACCGTTCATGGAACACTAGACGGTAATGGTTTTATTACATTTTAACGTAATAAACTATAAAAATCATGTATTATCAAAATTTACTGTGAAAATGTTTAATCTTTAACTCTCCATCTAACCATCTTTATAATTTTATGTCCTCATTGTTGATGTGTACTTTTTTAATGTTATGTAAATTATTATTTCTGCTGTATACCATTCGTAAAGTATGTTTGATCTTATAATATAAACAGTGATTTGGATATATGGTTGGGTAAATGTGAGTGAATCAGTGTATATGTATAAATAGAATGTATATTGACTGTATGGCCAACAGGCCAAGTGTCAATAAATAAAAAAAAATCCCTTAACACCAGGCGGGAGGGCGGGAGGGGGGACGAATGGCATGCGCGGACCGGGCTCATTTTTCTGGCTCTGCGCGTGACGTCAGCACAGGAGCACTGTGTTTATCTGGAGCGTGCCGCTTTATGGATGTCATTTTTATTAATACGTCGTTTAAACTGTGTTATCATGCCTGAATCAACTGTCGCCGGATGCACATGTTACAGCAAAAAAAAAAAAAAAAAAAAAAAAAAAAAAAAAAAAAAAAAAAAAAAAAAAAAAAATGTGGATTGGTATCACATGCCATCATTTCCGAAGGATTTACAACGTATCAAAACGTGAATACAAAGACGGTAAAGACGATTTCAATGCAAGAACTGCACGGTCCCAAAATTTTATTCCAGTCGTTTATGTTCGTGATTTGCAAGAGGAATTGCTGAATTTACGTTCCAAAAAGTATTTAAAACAGTTTCTGCGCCGAGTGTTAATATTGCTTAAATGCTATTTAATACCTATGTCATTCATAGTTTACTCACCAAGATCAACAAAAACAAAGCAACAGAACTGATACATATCAAACCTCACACGTGAAAAAATAGCAATTGTAACCCTTACCGCTGTCGCCAGAAAAAAAAATAAAAAAATGACCATTGCGCTTTGACCATAACTGATACTGGCAAATTTATTACTATTATTTATTACAATGGAGATAATACCACATTGATAAGAGTGACAATTTTCATACACACCTATAAAATTCACACGTATCTTTATCTTAAATTCTTTCAAAGTATGGGGTATCTATATCGTCCATTATTTCCTTAGGTACTTTGTTCTAGTATCCCACTCCCCTACCTACAAATTAAAACTTTCCTACACTCTGATTGTAGTCGCCAATTGCTAATTAATTATTAGGAACCTCTATTAACTTCCACCTGCTATTTCTAAACATTCCAGCAATATTTATCCAGGCCACATCGACAGTATATTTCTTGTAATTGCTCACTACTATTCTTTTCAACCACCTCCTAAACTTGCAATGACTCCCAACCCAAATCTTTTATCATTTAGGTTACCAACTGCATCAAAATATCTAAAAAGACAGGTGGGGGATCTTGAAGCAAATACGAAAAATCTGGAAGCTACATGTTGACCTCTGAAGATCATGGACAAATATGCGCAAGAGTAATTAAGAACAGCTTTTAGGAAAGAAAGAGCGATCAGGAATAATAGAGAAATAAGTTAGTACAGAACTTAGTTACGAAAAATCAGATTAAATGTTCACTAATAATAATAATAATAATAATAATAAAAGAACATGGAACGGGGATGGTGTCTGCAAAGCAGTGACATCACGTGCTGTTCTAAAGAAACTGTTATTTGTTTTTAAGAAATAAGCTTATGGCTGTGATCGTATGTCATGTGAAAAGCATATTGCTACATCACTTTCTTGCAAAATAGTCGATAAGTATTCAGATGTGCCAGTGAATGTCATAAAACTATGTAAGGACAGCAATGTTCATTCGTATTCGGAACGGGAATGCGAAACTGCACGGAAGAGAAAATCAATTCAGTTACTCACATCATACGCTCCAAACACGAAAACAAAAGGACACTAGAAGGTATGTGACTCTTACTATCAAGTACCCATAATTTTCCTTTGAATTAACTTCTTTGGCATGCGTAAGATACATAATTTCGAAGATGTGCACGCTTCGAACATTTGCCGCTTGTATCCACTGCTTCTGTTTGCTCCTATGGTGACGTGATTTCAACTACTTTTTTTTTTTTTTTTTTAATCTGCTTAACGTCTCTCTAACAGCGAGATCTTTAGAGACAGGAAAGAATGGGGAGCAAGGAATGGGAAGGAATTCGGCCATGGCCTTTTGAAAGAAGCATCCCGGCATTTGCCTGGAGTGATTTGGGAAACCATGGAAAACCCAAATCTGGATGTCCGGACGGAGATTCGAACCGCCGCCCTCCCGAATGTGAGGCCAGAACGCTAGCCGTTACACCACCACGCTCGATTTCAACAACAAATAGTTGCTCGTATCGCGTCGGGCTCAACCTTTAGTAAAATAACCTTGCTCAACAGAACGCGACGCCATGTATCTGCTGTCTATGTTTCGCGGTCACGGCACCACTCCAAAAGCAGCCATTTATGTTGCGGCAGCTTATGCATTGGACACTAATTCCTTATTCCGGGTACTGCTAGTCTGTGGCCAATGGTGTGGGATGCCACAAAATGTTGCAGAGAGTCCATTATGTGGTCTCAGATGGCAGGCGCAGATGTGAAGGGATTACGATGTGCTTGGTGCACAATACGGCGTTCCTACCTTGTGGTGGTCAGACGTAGTGGACTGGAACCTTGGCAATGTGCGTGAATCTCATCACGTTTTCATGCATTCCAACATCGGGCCACTATCGCATCACAAATCTGAACATTTCATGATTTGATCATGCGTCCAAATGGATAAGGGCCCTTTGAAACTCTGTCAGGGGTTAAGTACGCGGCATCTGCTTGTTCCACAAAGTAATTACTCAACCTCTCACGCAACACTAACATACTCTGAAGGCCGCTCTGATTGTCACAGAGAAATTCAGAAGGAAATTACATTGCTATCCAACCATGTTTTCTTGGTGCTTCAATTATTCTGTAGTCAAATGAATTTTTAATTTTTTGTTGTTTTCTTCATCATCTCAATTAGTTTTGAAGTTAATGTTAATATGTCGTATGAGCGTGAACGGAGAATTATTCAGTATTTAGAGTAAGAATATTTGAATGAAGATTTGCAGAATTTTGGAAGTGATATAACAGTTTAATTAAAATATTGACGAAAAAAAACTGATACTGAAATTTAAGACAGATATACGGGGAACGCTCAAACATCAGCAAAGCTACGTCAATTTTAATACTTTTAACAGTCATACTCGTATCGATAGCATCATTGGTAGAAAGCGACATGGCAAGTGCAAAATGCGCTAATTTAGAATTAGAGGTTGCATTACATAATCCTTTGATTAGAAAATTTTGATATCCGTACTAAACGATGTGAGTTTCTTCGTGAATATTACCCGGATTTGTTGACGTTGCTAGCGCTGAAATGAATCTAAATTTTTCCAGAGACACCAACAAAAACATCTGGACCCAATTTGACAATGCATCATCACTTGAAACTAACCCCAAAAAGAACACTGTTGGCTGTACAAGTGGTCGAAACTATCTTGAAACTAAGTAAGATGAAACATTGTTCGAAACTCGAACTTTCAGTCCATATAAATGCTGCAGCATAGATGTACAATATTTGTTATTATATATATATTTGTAATGAATGTATCTTAGAAAAAAATTAAGCTGATTTCATTGGTTTTATAAAAGTATTTTTGAAACAAATGTCCCGGAACTACCTGGTCACTGAGCACATAAAAGAGCTAATTACTTTTGAAGACTTTTTTATCATTCAAGGTATTTTAACTAAGAAATCGAATATGGTATGAGAAGTAATGTATAAAATAATTTAATTAAAATTAATATAAAAATTTAGCGTACTAATTTCGTGTGTGAAACACTGTACCTAGTGCTGATATTACTTTTTTATTTAACTCGCAAGTTTTACGGTAACTAAATCCTGAAAACGCAAATGGTTTTCATGATGTCATGAGAGATATTTTATCTCCATTAAATATTTATGTTACCTAAATAATGATCCAGACACAATATAAATAAGTGCAAACAGCAGTATGCGACATGAAGGCCACGCATGCAAACAAAAACCAACCTAGCGTAAAGTAACGGGCAAAACAAAGCAGGTCTGTCACACGGACAACGACGCAGAAAATTTAGCAATATAACTTTATAGACATGAAAACAGAAATGCAGTACATAATAAATCATATCATGTAACAAATGTTTACAATAAAAGAGTACACTTGGTTTTTCGTACAGCAAGCGGATGCATTCTAATTTTAAAACAGCTAAATGCTTTTACAATTTACATTTTGCGTAAACAACAATTCTGCTGGAATTCACTATGCCACAAAATAATAATTATATTTAGTTGTTTCTTTCACAAACAAGCGGTAAATATGGTACGAAATTATTCATATACCAACAGCCAACTAAAAACAGTGTCGTATCAATGCAGTTTACTCTTGCCACTATTGGTGCTTTATGGAGCGTCTAATTCATTTCAAAATGGATCTCACACACCATGCAGCGGTGTTTTTGAGTACAATATTCAAAGTTCTTCACCGTAAGTCTCGTAACAAAGCTTTAAATTATTAAATAGCAGTGAATAATTTACTACTTTGTTCCGTAACTGATATAGTGACCAGAATCCTACATTTTATATTCCCACGAATCGTAGTCGGTCATGGTGATATAGTAGCACCGAGCCTATTGCTCAGCCCTAGCAATAGGGAGGACGCTAATACAAATCTCCGTCTGGAAATCAACATTCTGGTTATCCAGGGATTTCCTAAATGGATGGTTACTTCAAAGGATCAATGGCCGAATTCACTCCCTTTCTTTTTCCTCATCTTCTCCCGATTCTAATGCAATGTGATAAAATCTCGGTACTACTCTTGAGGATTTTTAAAAAGTTTTTAGAAATCAAGCAAAAATTTCAAATATTTCATTACGTTTTCAGCACATCTGCCAGAGCGTGATAGCTGCCTACATCCTGCATTAATCATTCCTTCCATAGAAACCCTAATATGGTTACTCAAATATGAAAATTCAAAAGAGCTAAACTTCACATTTCTTTTTTTGAGTTAAAATATTGTTGTCATTATTTCGTGCAATATTTCACAAACTTCCTTCATTTTAATATTATGTGAATCAAATAAGTTTATGGAACAAAGGTTGTTTATAGTATTTCTCAATGTATTGCATCATTAGTGGCATATCTTGAACGAAATGAATAATACGTGAATTATGTTGGTCTAGCTGTCGCTATGTATCGGAATCGGAATTGACACACGGCAGCCAATGATCGTTCCTGTGACAGGAAGGGAACAGAGGTTCACTCATTTATATCTTAAATAAACCGATATCCACGAATTAATAGAGTGAATTCATATTTTGGAGAATCACGCAGGCTGTTAGGACTTTTATAAATTATTGAAAAATCTTTAATATAGTAGCCAAAATTCAATTAACTGGAAAATTATAACCCAGTGAAAAAATATTAAATTTATTTAAAAAAATCAAAGGTCTGCATGAAATATTCTTTTTTATTGTCTTGGTACTTTTACTATGTTCACGTAACTAGCCAATATTTGGCGCATTGGAAACTTGATTATGTGCTGATATCAATCAACTGATGAGCGGTGTGTTTTTCTATTGTTGCTTGCTGACAGGCCTAGATGATTTATTGGCAATTTTGAAAATTCAGATTTCAATAATGTTTGATATTCCAGAGCTAACTATATGTACTCATGCTTATATCTGTTTGAACTTCAGTAACATTTTTCTGGAATGTATCTCATACTAATTTTCATCCGAACTAAACTATGATATTAACTTTATCATAGAATTTGGTATTTCAAAAAGTTCATCACAAAATGCGTCATATGATGAGGCGAAATTGGAACACTAGCCCATTTTATGAACAATAAATCATCATAGCTAACAACACCATACGGATTGTGACAATTAATAATATTTTAATATGTTCTTCACGGGAAACTGACTGTACTCTTTGTCGTCATCTTCAATTGAATAATGAACTAGCCATAAAATCTGAAGTGTAAAGCAGGGCAAGAGCGCTTGTGGACAGACCGACATAGCAATGGCAGGCGTTGTAATGCTGTCATTAACACCCCAGGGAGCACAAAATACGGAACGTTGACGACGAGCTGTCTAAATAACCGGTATTCAAGCATCACTCAGTTGGAAACCACATTTTCAGTTTACAAGATGAGACTCGAGACGGCTTACAACCACTACTGTAAGAACGCTGCTCCAAAAGCTTTTAGTCAGCACTTGTACCCTTGTCGATCCTAAATCGAAGTCACGTCCTGGTTCCAAATATGTTCCGCCACCGAAGATTTCTCCTTTTGTCGCAGACGAACATGACGGGCATATTCCAAACAACTTTATTTAGTACAATGTATCGTTTGGTGGTTTACTATTTCCCTCATCAACAAGGAGTGCCATAGACTCACAGTGTACGAAGAGCAGGGTCATCGCTGGGAGAGTGCAAAAATTGTTTTCTGTTTTAATGGGGGAAAAATCGTCTTTAATTCTAGAACCCTTGCAACACTAGATGTTGTGACACCAAAGTACTTGAAGAAGATTATGTGGTCGTGTGTTTCACTATTGTGTTTACTAGACCTGAGTTTGTTCACTCTTCACGAGAAGATAAAGGCGGAGAGTCGTCGAAATACTGTGTTCAAACAACATTTAGTTTGCTAACCTTCTTTCATTTACAATTAATAATATTTTCTGTTTAATTCCAGAACGCGTTAATAACCTTTTCACAGTAGCATGCAATATAGATAATCAACTGTTTTATGACTAAAGAACTGCATTTGAGGAAAACATTTTCATAGCACATGAAAAACTAACACAATCAAGGCAGACGTGGTCTAAAAATTACAGTGTTGTGTAAAACGTAAGGACGAGATAGATAAAGTATCTTAACGTACTAAAAACTCGGTAGAAAAGAACTACAGTGTGGTAGGATGTTGCCAGAAGTCTCTCACAGGTGGACTGAGAGCTGGAGGCCACATGGCGTGAGGTAGCGTGACAATAGCGCCAAATGTGTTTGGCTCCGAGGAAGTTGAAGGAACGAGAAGAGACAGTACGTGTCAATCAGCGAGCTGTTAAGATACACTGTGGTAGTGTTCTTCATTTAATATGGCAGCGAGATAACATTTGGATGACTTCACACCCGACAGAATCATCGGGAAACTAGAAGAGAGACGAAGCTCAGGAGTTTGGTATTGCTCACAGCGTTGTTTTATGTGCATGGCGAGCTTACCAAACCACAGGCACTGCTGCTTCAATCAGAGGAGGTGGTTGACCAGCAGATGACCACTACATTGTGGGAAAGGCATCAAGGGTCTCAAGTCAGAAAACAGGTAACCACATCTATAGGACTGAAAGGAACGCAGTATCGTGTCTACAGCAGAGCCGGCGCTTGGATTTTGGGGCCCTGGGTAAGCGTTCGTTCTTAGCAGTCAGTCAGTCCTCAGGGCGGGCCCTTCCGTTGGCCAATTCATCAGTCAGGTCCCTCCCTCAGACCAAATCAGCTCTACAACTTGTCGAGCGGGGCTCCGTAGCCGGTGATCGGGCCCCCCATCAGGCGGGCGGGCACCGGTACATTTGACCGGCTTACTCCCCCCCCCCCAACGCCGACCCTGGTCTACAGTGGCACGGTGACTGCATGAGCTTGAACTCGGCGGCTATTTCGTTGTGTTCCATTGACACCCGCACACCGGCAGCACCGCTTTCGACGGTGCCAAGAGAATCAGCAATGGACCGACGAAGAATGACGTCACGTGCTCGTCTCATATGAGAGCATATTCATTTAGTGTAGTGATCCTGGATGTATCTTCATCTGGCAAGAGGTGCGCCCAGGAACACTGTCTTCCATGATCGTTATGCCACATGATATAATTATGGGTTAAGAGTGATGAAAACTTTAAGTAGGAACTTGTAGGGTTAAATAGTTCATAAGGAATAGAAATAAGAATTTTAAATTTTAGTATCGAGAGTGAGGCAGGCAGTGTATTTCTTTTAGAAATTTCTAAATGCTGCTATAGCTGCCATTATGGAAACGAGGTAAAGCCTAGAGCTCAGTAACTCTGGTCCTGCCCGGATTTAGTCTCGCAGAGCAGCCTGCCGTAGGGTACCACCCCATGAACACCAAAAGGTGTCTTTTGTGAGGGGTAGTATTGGTGGGAGCCAATGTATTATCCCATTTGGCAGAGATTGTACACAAGGCAGCCGGAAAGTTAGTAAGTCAATGTTGACAGTGCTCCTCCCAAAAAGACAGCAGACAACTCAAAGTACAGTTACCCCGAGGGTATTTAAGGCCCATCAGAGTACAATAGGGTCCTCAGTTTGTTCAGTTTGGCCAAGTGTGATTGATCGTGGTGACTGCTTGCAGCGCCTGCCTGCTAGATGTAAGTATGTATATTTTTCTCTCTCTCTCTGTGTATCTGCCAAAGAACTCACTCTTGCTATGGTTATGAAGTGACGTAAACCAAATACCATTAAGATGAACTGCATAACGGCCTTGGTGAGCCTGATGGTTAGCAGACAACTTTATGAACTTGCTTGAATGAATACGAGTTCCTATTTCAAGTGTAGATATTTGTATCAATTTGATTAAATTGGACAGAATATAATTTGATTGTGTTGTTCATTATCTATCCACGTATTTTATTTTTGTAATTGTTTCCGTCCCATACTACTTTGATATTGATAAAAGTGAATGTTGTCAATCTCCGGCAGAAAGAAGTCCGATAATTAGTAAATTAGCCGAGAAGTATTAAAAATAGGGGGTCGGAAGGTTACAAGATGGCGACCGTGACAGGACAGAAGCATTCAGTCGA
Source organism: Vandiemenella viatica (assembly GCA_031002005.1). Taxonomy (NCBI): domain Eukaryota; kingdom Metazoa; phylum Arthropoda; class Insecta; order Orthoptera; family Morabidae; genus Vandiemenella; species Vandiemenella viatica. The sequence goes on along the minus strand of CM061920.1, from coordinate 101,441,243 downwards.
AACTTATTTTACAATGTGTAACAGTATAGAAAGCAGCAATAACCGTCGAGGGTTTAGCTGAGGTGCAAGGCGTTCCAACTACAGTTATAGACGCTGGTGAAGGTCAAAGGACGGCTGGCGACACCTCGCTTGGGGTCCACTTAATGGACGGGGAGGCAAGTAGCGGTCAGCCATGTCTCTAGTCGCTGGGACAATAGAGGGAGGCAACTGGGAGCGGTACCCTCTCAGGAGGCGGCTTTTGGAGGACGGAACGGTAATGTCGAGGACCCGTCAACACAGCGCCATGGTACCGGCTGCTGACCGCGGCCGCCAGGGCACGGCATGGGACGACGGGGAAACCCTTCATGAATAGGACAGTACCTGTCCCTTATATCTTCAGCAAATGAGTAACTTCTGGTCAGCTAAGTGGAGTAATGTTTCAAAGATCTTAGACGCAATCTTCAAAAAGAGAACAAAGACAATAACTGAAAAAGTAGAGAGGCGTTTCTCAAAAACAATTGATAGGCTTCTTAATTTAGAGAAAGATAAGGTGCAGGAAACTGATTGTGTTAGTAATATAACTTCTGTAAATTAAAATAATATGCCTTGTCAAGAGAGGTATACTACTAAAACCATTATAGGCCATGTGAACAATGATAATATGAATAGGTTAGAAAACCAAGTCGAGATATTAACTAATGAGTTGGACGATGAAAATAAGGTCTTTAGTGAACTGTAAGAGAAATTGCAAATGATGCAGGAGGAAAGTGATTCCTTCTAGAAATTGTACAATTCTCGTATAGTAAGTCGTGAAAATAAATGATGAGGGTACGTCAGCCAGTCAGAAACCTACGTCAAATTCAGATGAGCTGGAAAATGGAGCTTCCTGTGAAGATGCTAATACGGGGAATAATAAAATAATGTTGGGGAACGTTACCGATGATCGAACTAAACCCTATTGTGTAGTTCAGTCCTTCAGGAAGGCCGTAACTCTCGTTACTCAAGCTAGTGGCATGTCTAGGAAAAGATGCTTTAAAATTTTTGTTTGTCGTTCTGGTCTACAGAAAGAACGGATCGAAATTACGTTAAACAAATGGAGGAAAATGTTATAGCTCCATTCAGAATGACAGAGGTTTGCTGCACTTCTGCCAGCTAGGTTTTCGCGGCGATTAACGTTTGCTGGGCCATTAGTCGGTTGTTTGTGCGGGCTACCTGCTCTCTGAACAAAGGCTGGTTAGTGCCAATCTGTCTTGTAGATTCGGCATACTCCTCGGCAGCAGTCGCTAATATCCGTCATCAGGGTAGAAGAGAGGCTCATAACTCCCTCTAGAACCATACTGCGGATATCAGGCTACTTCACTACGCCCCCGCCGCGGGACTGGGCCCTTCCGAATCACCCTCCATTACAGCGGGAGTGGTGAGGCAACGCACATTTCGCCATCCATTAAGGGCAACGCGAAGTAAAATAACATCTGTCGCGGGCTTAGCTGAAGCGGAAGGCATTCCAAGTACAGTTATAGATGCTGGTGAAGGTCAAAGACAGCCGAAGACCCTACCAAAACGAAGCTGTATAACATAACCCTGTATGTGTTTCCTACGCGCAACACACGTCCCCGCAGAGGCAAGGAGGAAGCAGCAGCGACTAAACACCGCACAGGAGTGCTCCGTCGTACGTTCCACCGCGCAAAGAGTCACTGAATAACGCGGCTTCTTCCCACACTAGGGCGCGCTCCTAGTGGGCCTCCCCCCCCACCCAATCGACTCGCAAAGCGTCACTATATGAACACGGGTTCCCACATGACCAAGCTCCACAAAGCACCAACGTAGCCCGGAGGTCCCCATAGCGCTAACAGGTTGTTGCTGCCCCACCCCGGGTAAACCCCATGCACTATCAGTCGCCACTTATATATGGCAGCAAAAAGGCTAAATTACCACCAGCAGGGATGCCACCCATGAGCCACAGCGCCGCAGCTGGGGCGGCAATCCACACCCGAACACAGCGTCAAGGTCGTGGTACTGATCCCTTCATTCGACTCTTGCAGTGCTGCACTGGTAGCAGAGGTGCGCCAAGCCTCTGAGGTACTTGGTCTTTGTTCACCAGGACACCCCCAACATAGGAGAAATCAGGGCAAGCTTGCTCACCAACTTGAGCTGCGGCAAACACCGTTGAGCGCCAGCTTGGCTGCCTAAAAGCCTTGTGTCCAAGCATGGTACGCGAACTCCACTTAACCTCCAACCAGCAGTAAGGTAGTGACGCGACGGGACTGTGGACGTCGGACACAAGTCTCGGAGGCGGCAGGAGCGGCGACGGCACGCCACCTTCCACCACCCCATACACCCCTTCCCCTACCTGAATTTCCAGAGGCAACCAGGCTGGCTGAAGGACAAGCGAAAATATTTGCCCACCAACCCCAAGAATTTTGTAGGATTTACGAATACAATGATCGGCGCTTATGACCAGATCAATAGCGTGCTCAAAATGATTCATTCTAGGCTTAAATATTTTTTCGCAAAATAAGGGAATAAGTTTAACGGAAAAAAATCGTAACTGACTGGCTACGATATTTTAATCATGAAGGGTATTGCGTAAAAATAACATATGAGTTGTAATAATTAGTGTATGTATTTTATCATAAGCTAAAGCGCTGTGTGAAGAGTAAGTAGTTAGTTGTCTTATGAAGATAAACATATTCAGTAACAAAATTCAATGGTTCCAATCTGAGGGAGATGCAGTGAAAATATTTTAAAATACATATAGGTTTGTAACATTATTACGGGGCTAAATAATGGAAATTGTAATTCATAAGGTCCGTTATTAGACAAGAATGAATGAGAAAGTGGAAGAAAGCTGTTGCTCTGAACGTAATTAACGTGTGGGAATAAATGAGTAAGATTTTAAATGTTGTTGGGAAGGTCTACAGTCAGTTAGCCAAGAGAATTAGCTAATTTTTATTGTTTAATGGAAAATTAAACTGGTTCGCTGGCACTGAATAATACCATAATATCCAGGAAATGAAGTTTGACCAGAGTTGAGCGCAACGAGGACAGGCGTCACATAAATTCCATCGAGCTCGTGTGGGATGTTTTGGGGAGATTTTTTCTAGCACGTCCATATGCACCAACGACCATCCAGCAGTTTGTCAACCACGTTGGTGGAGGAATGGAATGCCTTACCACAAGAATTCCTTACCACAAGAATTCCTTATCAACCTAGATACAGCATCGAAGAATGTTGCACAGCACGCATTACTGTCCATAGTAATCAAGCACTCTTTTAAGAACTATGTACCTCGTTTTTGTGACATACGGGGCAATATCATAAGTCGCAGTGAGGTCAGATTAATCCATTGTCTCTGTGTAAAAGTGTAATTTCTGTTCGTCTGATCCGCATTTCTTTCAGTTACCTACTGGACCATACTGTAATAGTTCTTTCTATGTATGGTTCAGATTTCGTTGAGATATATTGCTTGACAAGAGAACGTCCATTAATTACGTGAGTTCAAAATAGTAGAGGAGGGGAGAGATCCGGCAAAATCTCACCAAGGGAGAGGGGGGGTCGATAAAAGTCTCAAGGTCACCCCCTCATAACATAATCTTACTTTAGGGTGGCGCGAGGATCCCATTAAATCTCACCAAGAAGTAGGAGGTGAATCCAAATTTTAAGGAAAACACCTCACGCAATTAAGGCCGACTCCACCCAAAGAAGTATCAGAGTATTTTACATATGCTTACGAGTTCTCCGACTGAGATAAATGCAGCAGTTAGGGGTGCTGGTAAACTAGTTTGGTGAGTGCAGGTTGGTCACACTGCGTTACGGTGTTTGACGTAATTAGTAGCCACTGTGTGAGTGCTGTAACCGCATTACTGTCCGCCCGCAACTCCGCTGCGGGCTGCTACGACGGTGTCCGTCGCTCGCTTTAGTGTTTAATGTCATTAGTATTGCGAACCTGGTGGCGCGTGCTTTTGCCACAGTCGAACTGCCCGTCCGAGCTGTCATTTGTTGCGGCTGTACACCCATAGGCAAGTCTGCTGGTGGTGGACATCCATATTTCCTTTCAAGATCAGGGTACTGGAAGCGACGCGATTTGTCCCCGTCTGTCTTTGTGAAGGCCGTTCCCGACGTTAGGATTTAAGGGAATGGTCTCGCCTGTTAGCAGTCAAGGCTGTGTACCGAATGAGTAATATGGCCGCCACAAACAACACTTTCCAGGTTGTACATTATTCTCTGTTGTATGAGGAGTAATTTTACAGAAATCTTCAGGAGAATATCGTAAGTTAAAAATTGCATCGTGCGGTATGATATAAACTAATAGGCATCAGTTGCCGATTTTTTAAAATAACACTCGGCTTTACGGCCATTCAGCTAGCACTCCCCAATATATTTATTTGATATGTATATATTAATGAGTCTTCCAGTGTTTAACTGACCAACACGTGGGAGACACTACGCACACAACGACTATACCCTCGGCCAGAGTCGAAGCGGCGACCCTCGGCACATATAGTTAACACTCTAGCTCCTGCGCTACCGAAGTCGCCACTTACAAAACTTCATGATCTGATTTTTATTGCAGTTTAATATTGCTTCTTTATAGCGTAAATATCTTTTCCCGCTCCTTCACACAAGTTTACAGATTTTATTATTTCTTTTAATCTTCGAGTAGTAAATACCGACCCGGAGAAAGAATAAAACGTAAAAGGTTTTCTTTCTTCTACTACTTTCTTTTTGGTGGGTATCTTCAGGGAGCTATCAGGAAGTTTCGATTTTCGTTTTATGTATATAATGTCTAATGTAATTTAGAAAAATTAGTTAAATGCATATAAACCATTGTGAACAGTACAGGAGTTGGAGAGGGTGCAAAAAAGGGCTGCTAGATTTGTTTCTGGAAATTATCGCAGAATGCAATCAGTGACGGATATGATAAAGGAGCTGGAATGGGATTCATTGCAAGACAGGAGGAGGATGAGGAGGGTCATGGGAGTGTACAGGGCATATACTGACGATGAGTCATGGAAAGATATTGCAATAGGTATGAAAAGTAGTGCATGGAAGGGAAAAGATGACCATGACCACAAGCTGGCACTCGATTTCAGGCACAAGGGTGTGGGAAGATTCTCTTTTTTAGGTAAGGGTGTCAGGGATTGGAATGAGTTACCAAGAGAAATGATGAATAATTTACCGAAAACTTTGAAAGAATTTAAAGATATTTTTGTAGAGGCCAAATGTAGGTAGGTACAGGAAGGGGGAAGATGGTTGTGTAGGGAAATTGCCACCGGAGCCTGTGCTCCATTGCAATTAAATTAAAATTAAATTTTAATACGAAGAGGAAATATTTTGCATATATGCCATCAAGTTTTAATGCAGATACTAAGCAGAAATTTTGAATAGGATTCTAGCTGAGGTTTTTAATGTGGTATCGTTGTAAACCTGAACGTAATATCACAGTTTCCTGCTGTGTTAATATTTGATGTAGTGGTATGATATACGTTTTTCCTTATTTTGTAATGTGATGCATCTCAGAACACTGAAGAAATAAGTAACAAAAGTTACGTCCTCATATTCAATATTATTAGAAACCAAAGAGTGGAGTGTCTATCACGATGTAGTTTGATGTTTGGTGGGTATCTTTTGAGGTTAAGAATCGGATGTTTATATTAGATGCAGTGTTATGTATGTCGCATATCTTTTCTCGTCGTAATTGGATTATCATTACTCTAATAACAATAAAATATGCCACAGATTTTACGCTAGACTACAAAACTTCAAACGCAATCCACATCGGTTTGGTAGTTGTAACAAAGGTACTGACAGCAGCTGCCAGCTCACAGTTTTCCATGTGTAGTGGAAACACAGGGCGTACAGTTATCCGGGGCGCACATTGAGCTGCGTGGCGCAGTAGGGGCAGCTCAGAGCAGGGCAGGGTTGCACGGAAACAGAAACTGTGTCGGGCAGTTGCCCACGCATATTAGAGCGTAGTTTACAAAGCATTGTTGTTTTGTGCGAGAAACCGACAAAAAAGCGTAACCAACAACATGTCGATGCAAAAACTCGATTTTTGATTTCTGAATGAGACTGGGATGCAGAGCTTAGAAAATTGTTTTTACTTTAACAGAAGCTGATTTAGATAAAACTAAGAAAAAGTGAGTATATGAAAAGAAGAACCTCTCATCTGGCTTTTGCAGTGACAAGAGAATTCTCAAAAGATAATTTCCGGGTGACTCGAGCGGTGATTCACGGCATAATGTAACCTGTTATTTTCTCGACAAAGCTCAAATACCTATTAGAACTGAAGAAAATCTCTCAGTATTTTCTTGGTTATTTATTTAATTACTTAGCGTTTGACGGTACATGACATTTATAAGAGTGTTTTTCTCTTTTATTTCATATTATATTTTTAAGAAAACTACATAACAGAACATAAACACTTGAAACTAAAAAAGCAGTGTCAACAAATTAAGTGTTTCTCGGGGACACTATTGAATGATGTAGTACAAATAATAAGAAAACAAATAATGTGATAATAGCCTATATATATCAATCTTTTTCGAAGTTTTATTAAAAATGAATTAAAAAAAGAAAATAAAAGTGAAAATTGAAAGTGGACAGTTGTATGATAAATAAATGCTGAATTTACTCGCCACTTGTTGGGCTCATTGTCCAAATTTCTTGTTTAAATTTAATTTTTATGTATTTATTATGACTGATATTGGGAATCGCAGGTAGGTTACGCACCAGATTAATCAATTTTTCTTATTCTATAGTTGAAAATGATTATAAGTAAAGCAAGATTATAAATAACGTAATAAGTGTTACGGCAAAAACCGGCACGAGTGAGTTGCGTGGCACAGTTTCTGTGTCGTGATCACAACGTGGCGCAGGCCACGTTCGGCGCAGTACTGCGCTGCCCTGCTCTGCGTCTCAATACGCGCTGTTCCGCCTCAAAACATAGAGACACACATTGGAAAATTACGGGAACATTTTAATAAAACTGCAGATGCGTTCGAAAAAATCGCTATCAATACCTTTATCTCTCTTTTGTCACAAATTTGTATTGTATTCTGATACTCTAGTTACAAGTTCCTTTAAAACACACCACACTTGGTACACTATCTTTCCTTGCATATGACGTCAAAACCAAAAGGCCTCAGATACTATCTCCTCGCTACCACATACCCAACAAACAAATTACAACAATAGTCATAGTTTAGGTCTGTCAATCGCCTAAAATCTCACAAACACATATATGATTTTATAAGCCTTGAATTTCTCATTTACTATAAAATTATTAATTTACAACAATTTAGCTTAACATAAATACCAAGCTTGATTAAACTGGACGAGAGAAAGGCTGGCTGACTCCAAGCAGATTAGAAGTATTTACTAATTTCCAATATTTTACGTGGATGATATTCATTTACGTGATCCCTTCAGTAAGAAAACCAATTTCCAAACATTATGGAAGCCACAAACGTGATTTAATTCACGTTGTCGATGGGTTTTTTATTGTATTGCCTTACACAACCAAATGATTAATAGCAGCAGAAATATTGTGATTTGGTATGCTTAGTCGAATTCAGATATCTCCTTAGCAGATCTATGTATCCTCCCATTCAGACAACCCGAAAGTAGGTTTATCGAGATAATTTTACTTTGTACAGACATTATCTCTGAAGTTAGTTAACCTGTAAATTGCAGCCGCAGTGAATTAGAGAGTACTAACAGAAGTCACGCAATGCTTCATCGATTCAAATCGAACGATTGAGCCAATAATAGTATCATGCAAACTATCCTGTTATATTGCAGTGATGCATTGCCACCATTTTCAAAAGCCGAATGTTCTTTGCTTATTCATCAAAACCAGGGATCCAGTCAGTGGACCTTTCGCCTTATGAGGTCTACGGTTCATATCATTGACAGTTTATGACAATGGAGAAGTGATGGTAAAGTTTGTCAAGAAATCAGTGTACAGGTGATCTGAATACCTCGTGGTCTGGATGAAGAATACGTATTTAATGCGAATATGGTTACGTAAGCAAGGATGTAATACGTAAGTTGTTGGTTAACTTAATGAAATCAACGTCGTATCGGCTATACGAGATCAAAGTCAACTAGAGCATGCCCCATGACTGCAATTACGACAAGACTTCAACGCCGATTTCGGAACCGACGATTAATAATGGCGATAACAAAGAAATTCAGTTAAAAGTTATTGACCAAGAGACTTCCTTGCGAGACACTATACAATACATTGGAATAGCCAGCAGTGCTTGAGTATTGCACCAAGGCATAACCCAACGCCGATGAACGTAATATGCATTAAGTAGGCGAAAGAGATATATTTTTCTTGTCTACGCAATATTGAGTGCATATGTTGGTTACTCTTGTGAGGTAATACTTCCCTTTCATTTTAATATAGCCCGTTAAGCATTCTGGATCAAAACCAACACGACAAACGATGGCTGCAATTTAAAACAAGTCACTGTCTTCAAAAGTATAATCCATTTCAAATTAAACAAATCTTCTCACGTTTCTTCCAATATTAAACATTTATTTCACACTTAGCATTAACACTTTTACAAATCCATTTCCATAAGCATTTAATAAAACTATTTTCAAGTAGATATTTTTCTATAACAACCATTACACAGTCTCTTTTTACAATGCCAGCGATAATCATTGTCTAGCTATTCGTCTTACAGGTCAGCCAACTTAACTATCTAATACTCTTATGTTGAAACCGTTCTACCATATTATTTTTCCGTATTATTTCACTATCCTTATGTTATCTCACACTCTGAACGTGTGATAACGAGTAACCTCTGTCGGCAAGGAAAAGCAAACAAAGTGCTATATTTTTATGAAGACGGCGTGAATATTATACCTGTAGTAGCTGCACTAATAGTCAAGAAATAATGAAAGAGTTATTTACACTATCATCAGTGGCAGCGGTAATTACTAAATTGGAAATGGTGAATTAATATGATCATGTAGTAGACAGTGTACTCCAAATGTAGTTTTTGCATAATTTCACCATTTCCTCGTATGCTACGGCATTGCCAAATGATTACACTTCTTCGAAACATAGCCAAATAGAAGAAATCAATTTCGATTAAACCACTGATGTCTTGGCAGCTACCTGATTTTCACTCTTTGAATTTCATTTGATTAAGTAATTGCGAAAACTGTTACGTTAAAGTAATGAAGATTAAGGATCTGAAATCTTCAGAACTTATTACAACTGAAAAAATAATAGATAAAACTAGAATGAAATTTAAGATGATCTCTGGGTTCAAAATTGTTTTTGTCGAGCTTGGTTCAGGTAAGCGTTGAACAACGTTCCATCGGAAGAAGATTTATGCCGAGGTGCGGTAGCTCCTTGGAAGCAAGCGTTTTGTGAGAAAGTGCTGCATTAATCTCGGAGGAAAGCCTTGCTGATAGAAAGCGCCTCGGATAAATATGGAACAAGGCCAGCCAGAGATTGAATTATCAGTCGACGGCTACGCCATTAACGCTATCCGGCGGAACATTCGCGAATAAAGTGCCGGTGAGATTACAGCAGTTGTTCTCAGCACCGGACGACAAAAGAGGACGCACGAAGCCAGGCAGCTCAGATATAAACTCCCTAAGCTAAATTATATTTTATGTCACGGAATACATCGGATCCGAACTGCTCCTCTTCCGTTCTTACACTAAAACAACTTAACTGAGTGAGTCTACATCTTATTGTTGTTGCCTTCGTCTAGTGTGTTCATCCTCCAAGTTAAGATACTGGAATACTTCGTTAAATTCTTGGACACTCTACTGGTGCATCTTATTTTTCTGTACGCTATTTATATTTTCCGCCTAATTAATTCGAAATGACTGTAACGACTCGTTTCAGAGCAGAAGTTTGGAAGGATTACAAAAATATCAGTAATGGTACCTAGAACGGAAAAAAATTATAAGTAATATCTATCTATTTCGTATCGCTCGCGTTCATAAGCCACCACGTGTATTCTGAATTCTGATCATCTGGATGACATGGATTCACAAAGTACACAAAGATAGTAACCGACAGGAGAGGTACACAAAAAGACCGACATCGCAGAAGAGAAAGGTCATGTTTCAGGCAGCCTGACATCTTGATACGAAGTTTTTGATCGGAAAAGTACAAGACGGAGGACTATGGAAAGAGATGGGAGATGTTTTTGCTCGCTAATGAGATTGAATCGGCTAAGAAAAAGAACAAGAAGAGTCTTATGAAGGTACTTAGATTTCGAAGACCAACACTGCTAGAAAATAGGAAATTGTCTGTGATGAGTAAGAATTGCATTTGAGTGTCTTATGGTTGAGTACATTTTGTGTTCATTACAGTTTTTTTTAATATTCTCAGCAAAGTAGGGAGAAGGAAATCTGTCATGGCTACAATAACGAAACCATCTTGACAGCTGACCACTGCCGGATCGAGGAGGGGGGGGGGGGAAGGAGGTAGGGGTTGGCAAATCGAGGCACTAGCGTCGGGCATCCACTTTCAGAAGGAGGGGGTACGGCGTCAAAATCATGTATGAAGGAGCAGAAAATTCGTGCGGTGGTGACCTCTCTCTTCCGTTTTTTTATTGTTATTATTAAAATAGTTCAAGCAACTCAGGATAGCGCGGAAAAATGAAATCTGGTTGTGTGAACAGAGAACCTATATAGCGTATTTACAGGATGCCGAAAGTTAAAATTAATTCAGGTCTAATATCTAATAGTAGTTAAACAGTATTTTGGCTACAATTAGCAAATAATAATACAAATTGACAAAACACACAATATTTCGACTCTTACATAGGAAACCCGTTTCACCGTACAGAACACATGTAGTGAGTGAAACTTGTTCAAATACGGATAGAAATGATTGCAAAAAAGTTTATTCACAATTTGAAGCCACCTCTAGCATTCCAAGCATCACACTGAGAAACACTGATTGCGATACGAATTTAAAAATCCCAGACAGATTCCTGCAGCGAGTTGTGACTGCCGAGTATACTGGAGGATTCTCTTAACATAAAATAATAATAAAAATCATAACATCTACTATACAGCACAACCACGATATTCCCAGCGAACACTCCACTAAAACCCCTACTGTCATAAAAACTTTTCTTTTTCAACGTTATAACTTTGATCACTATTTGTGTATATACGTTTTTTACTGTCAAGTTGATTCATTTTTGATCCATCTCAGTTACATTATTGGAAACCTTCCGCTTCCCCGTATCTCGAATGAAAAACACGTGCAAAGGATTTTTCAGTATATAGTATATTAACTTCGGTCTTTGGCAGATACAGTAGCGTCAGTAACTGATTGAAAGCCTATGAATAAAGATAACTCATTATTTACAAACCAAATTAGTTATTACGATAGTTAAATTGTGTACTCACCGATCCCATTCTCCACCTATTTATTCAGTTACCCTTTATTATTTAGATTTCCTATGCAACTAAAACGTATAACGGACGACACTGGAGAGACATAACCATTAAATAAATATCCCAATGCTCGAGGACAGACTCGAACCGATGACCCCTGTATCTTGAGGGTGACACTCTATGTCATTTTCCTTCGGGTTAAAAGTGCTGGGCTATTTACTCCCTTTCGATTATTATTCATTCAAACTTTCATTTGAATTCCATACCACCGTTAACTGAACAAAACATTACTTAACTAACCGCATACAGATTAATCTGGTCCGAGTTCATTACTTGCTTCTACAATGTTGCCGCTTGTATAACGGTGCCACAAGCTCACGACCATAGATAAACAGGCAGAACAGGCAGCAGTGCGGTTACCTGTAGTGTAATTTTGCTATGCGGTTCTGTATTGCAATAGCGTAGGAAGGAATGTAGGTTTGGTGTCAGAAGACCATCAGTCTTTTGACTGGCTTGATGCAGTTGTTCACCCTTTTCTAACCCAAGCTACTCCTCTCGTCTACACATACCAATTATAGCTCAAGTCACCAAATATTTGCTTTGCATACTATTTCAAACTTTAAAACTATTCATACACTGTTAAGTTAAAAAAATTCTGCATTTATTAAAATTTTAGCTATCTTCTTTTTCCAATGATTTTCTTCTATAAATGCGTCTATTACTTTCAGTATTTTCTCTTCTAGTGACCGTCTCTAAAGACCTCGCTGTTAAGACACGTTAAGCAGTTAAAAAAAAATAATAATAAAAAAATCTTCTAGCGATGGTTTTTGGCATTGATTTCATTCTGCTTGTTATATTATGATTAAGTTGAATTTTATCTCTAGTTTTTCCTTAGTATCGAGTTTATAGTTTGCAGATATGTTAGTGTCGTGTAAGGTTCTTTCAGTTTCGTTTGTTTTCAGTACGTTTGTACTGCGTTGCTTCCACATTCTCGTAAATTTCAGTCCGCATTTCATAACTATCATATTGAGATCATATTCTCCATACCACGAAGATATAATTAAAACACTAGAATTTTCATCTGGATATTGTGGGCCATTTCCTCAATTGCGATAGAATCAATTTTATGAATAATTGTAACGCCAACGCAATTGAAATTGTTGTTTTATTTTCCTAACGCGTTTCGCTTCATTTGCGAAGCATCTTCAGCGGTTCTGTGGGTATTTGTACATATAATTACATTTGTTCTATTTTACAATTTAAACATGAAAATTGTGGGTTACAGATTTAAGCTTACTTACATTTTTCTTTGGTCACATATGCTCATAATTGTACAGCGTTTTAGCATCAGTTACGTTTGTAGCTGCAGTATATATTGCACATGTTGGTTGGTTACATTTTTGTAATTATTTGCGTAGCACTGAAATACATTGAGTTCTGATGTCTTACGTTTAGTTACTGTACATCGCTGATTAGCAGGATTGTTTACCGTTTGTCTTCTGCTTTATTCGGTGGGTGGCGCGCTTTTTAATATGTTTTTGTGCTTAGTTTGGTGTATTGATTTGTAGATGTGGTAGTAACATTTCAGGAAAACTACCACATCCACTGGCAGAAAAAAAAGAACATAATAAACGAATACTTGAACCTGACGGACCCAAAACTATACACAGTGCTCAGAAACCAATAATAAACAAATCCATCCATCACAAAAAGACACAGCCATTAATAATAATCTAAATCTGCCGGAGGTTACCACGTTCTTATATAATATGATTTCTTTGATTAATTTTATTTTTTATCACTAGGAGCCTGGTATCCTGCTCTGTTCTTTAACCGTCATGAACGTTCCATAATAATATTTCCTATTTTTTATCCTGTTATAATTAGCCACGGTTTTTAGTTTTCCTTATTATTTACATATTTATATAACTTTTCAGTTTCGACATGTATTGTAACGATACGAATGATGAGGGACTAGCTTAATTATTATTAGAAAATTCAAAATTATTGATTATTCATTTTGGAATGGTGATGGGATTAATTTTCAAAGGTTACAAATATCACATGTTTATTGATTTTAATTATATCAAAGTATGCACATAATTACTGCTACAATAAATGCACAATCAGTGGAAATTTTATATTACGACAATAGAGAAATGGAAGTCTGCAAATCATCAAACAAAAAAATATAATGATTATGGCAAACAATAACAAAAAACCATGGCATGACATTATTTGTAAGTCATATGTATTTCAAACGCTGTGATATTTTATACAGCGTCATAGAAATATCTACACTGTCCACCGTAATATGCCTAGTTCAGAAATGATATGAAAGTTCAACAACAAAAAATATATGAGTTCATACTCTTATCTCCACAGACTGCTCTTTAGGTCACTTCGACTCGTATCCCGTGAAAGTGAATACAGTGAAATTATTAAGAATAATTCCCTGAAATGTATTGTTACATTACAATTCTCAAGGTGAGTAGTGGCAGAGCTGAAGCACGCGTATGAGCATGCAACTATCATTGTGCTACATGACATATGAGAGACGTAAACGTCCAGCCATGTGTCAACTACCGTTTGAAACGGAGAGAACATCGACCCGTGGGGCCTATTGTTGTCACGGGCTGTGGAGTGAGTTACACTCCCGTCACAGTAAGCTAGCGAAACTTCCATAAACGAGACGTCCCCAAGGTATCGTGTTGGTGCGCCTGCCCATCCACCGGAACTAATTTCGGAGTTTCTGTTATATTCAGCATTGCGCGGATTTGTGAAGACACGGTGGCAAGACCCAAGTGTCGGTATCAAATCAGTCGACATGCAAAACCCAGAATTACGCGGATTTAACAAAGCCTGGGAATCACGTACATGCTCAAAACAGAAATAATAAAATTGTTAAGTTTTAGGTTACTACTTTGCTTAAAATTGTTTACATGACCGACGAATCCAGAGACCGCAGGTGTTGCTTCGAGTCCTGATTGGCACCAGCGGATACCAGCAGACGATAGAATCAAAGGAGGCAGCCTGCAAGACAGCTCTAAAATTCTCTAAACTCTCAAGCTTACATGACCGCTCTGGCAAAGAGATTTGATGATAAGAGTTTTCGCTCTGCTAAACATTTAATGGGTTTAAGAGGGAACATATATTATCAGTAATTTTTTGTCCGTGAAATCAAAGGCGTGCCTTTGTCTTGTTGTTCTTTAATTTGTTTGTAAATTGTTAAATGACCCGTAACAACTTTATGATGCTGGGTGAGGCAACAAATTGATTTTTTATTTTAAAAGCTAAATCTTGCTAATGTTGATATTTTGTATAGTGAAGGATGCAATATTTTGATTGCGATTCTTGATAACGTGAATAATACCTGTTTGTGTAGAATTAATGGTCAGATTGTGACAATTTAGATTTACATATGCTGCTATGCATATTTTTTGTTAAAGAAACTTTTTATTTCAGTTAATTAAATTAATTAATTTTGTTCGACCTGAGAACATTAAACAAATAATTAAAATCATGCATAAATTAGAGAGCCCGTAACACACTTTTAATACATTGCCGTGGTCTCTGCGTGCGGATACCGCGTCGCATGTTCCGGCTAATCGAACCACCACCAATACAACACTGACAAATAATGGGTAGTCGATACTGACATATGCACTGATTCACTAAGGTAACAACTCCTTAAAAGCACTGCATACTTATATGGAAACACTTCCACTGCTCATATCGAATGTGTCAGAGATTACAATAGCTCTCCAAGTACCCACTACTCTCTTAAACATCCCAAGAACCAGTGCCGCTTCTGCGTGCCTTACGCTTCTTACAGACGCAATCTCGTTACCGCCCAGGCGGCAAGAAGAACCGTCCAATAAACGGATTGTAATAATTTCCCCTCCACCAGGATTAGAGAGTAGATGGAAGGAAGAAAAACAACATTAGTTGTAACTTCTTTTGCGTCCTCTAGCAATTTGCTGTAACACTTCCATTCGTCCAGCATCGAGATTTCATTGGCTGCATGGTAGCCGTTCTTTGTCTGCTTTCCAAGAATATTTCCGCGGGGTCGATGAACTTTGCGCCTGTGTGTAATCTTCGTTAAATTGCCTTTTCCGCCATATCACGTACCTTGGCGTAGTTAACCTTGGCTCTCAGTGGCTCTGACCAATTTCATCCATCCCTCCTGTTAGTAGGAAGCTCACGGCTCCGAACACATTTGCATACGCCACTCCTCAGATTACAATATATATTAAAATGTGGTGGATTCACCGTCCTATCTATCATTCGGGAGGACCGGGGTCAAACCCGGTTCGACCATCCTGACTAGGATTTCCGTGGTTTTCCCCCGTCACTCAAGGCGAATGCTGGGATGGTTCCCAACAAGGCCACGGCCGACCTTCCCTCCCCGTAGGTTAGATAGGCTGAAAACAGCTGAAAGGAATGAAATTGTAAAAAAAAAGTATCTATGGTCGCAGCAATACTTTCTCTTGTTCTTTTTCTATGAACTCCTTGCCCGTGTGCGGGCGTAGGCGATTGCCAGGTAGGGTGATCATCCGTGGGAACCACTGGGAAGATGAACTTAGGTGATTTACCATTGCCCCCTGTGTAGATGAATATGATAGTGTGCGTGTTTACTTTAGAGTGTTGTTTGTGTTCTAGATGAGAGATAAAGAAGGGAGAGGGTGAAACCCGGTGCCGTCTCAATCCAACCTACTCTTCCGAAAGACACAAGAGATTTACTTCATTATTATCCAACGAAATTTTTACACTATGTGCTGACATAAAACCATAAATCTCTGCCTTCGAATCTTCTGGCTGGTGATGTTTGATTACATGAAGGAGCTGTTTCCTTCCTCTTCCGCAACACAACTCAGGCAGTCTTCAGTTGATCTGTCACCCAGCACATTATACGAAGAGAAACAAAACAGTGTGACTTAGATAGAAAAATAGCTTTTTCGACCGATAACTCCATACTGGGCCGGCCTCGGTAGCGTAGGGGCCACAGCGCTACCGAGGCCTGCCGACAGTCGCTGGTTCGAGTCCGGCCGTAGGCAAGGGTGTTTAAGTGTTGTGTCTGTGAATGTCATTTCCGTCTTGTGATGTGTCTAACTAGCGGGGAAAAATTCATACATCGAGCTGCCTGTATGGCCTAAAATCCCGAAAGCCAAAGGAAAAAAAATCCTCTCCATGCTGGGAAAATCCATACTGGGATGTAGATTTGTGTTCGATATGGTTAGTAGCCACGAGGGGATTACAACGGAGGACTTGTCACATAAATTTGCTGAATGAGAGTGGAACTGTTAATTAAAACATGTAAAAGAAAAAATTTAAATAACTCTCTTAACTATGTGGCTAAATTACTGTTGATAACGACGGAAAACTTTGCTTAAGCAATACTACTCTTGCAAGCCTTCTTTGTCCAAAAATCAGAAGTTTCACACAAAAACCAGTTTCTTACATA
The DNA here is from genome assembly GCA_031002005.1 of Vandiemenella viatica. Classification (NCBI taxonomy): domain Eukaryota; kingdom Metazoa; phylum Arthropoda; class Insecta; order Orthoptera; family Morabidae; genus Vandiemenella; species Vandiemenella viatica. The sequence goes on along the minus strand of CM061920.1, from coordinate 101,424,408 downwards.
ATTCTAGACACGGAAATGTGTTGAAATATGATGATACAGTTCTATAACGTATTTAAATAAAATCCTTGATAAAAGGAAAAGAAGTGAATGAATTAAAATTGGCTGAAAATTAAAAAGTGAACTGCAATGCTTGTCACAAGCGATTGTCAGACAGCATATAATTCGCGCGTGGAAGCTGAGATTTCATCCGCGTATTCATTAATCACTAAATTAAACTTTGAAGCAAATAATGACTCAAGTGAACGAATCAGCCATAACCTCTTACCAATTTATTTATGATTAACAAAGGTTGTTTTCTAGGTTCAGATCTGTGGGTTACGGAAGGCAAGTCCGGTTGTTCATTCTTATGTAACGTAAGAGACTGGTTTCAAAACGTCCCGTGCGTAACTTCCGGCGCAATGCTTTCACGATCCAACTCTATGTCGAAATGGTTGAGGAACCAGGAAACGCTTTTTGCGTGCTCTGAGTTAAACGACAGATCGTTTTTTCCGTCTGTTTGTCCTTTTACCGTGTGACTTCAAATTTCCTTAAGAGGCACATACATCAAATTGCTAACACGAACTGCGTTTGCTGCCTGTTATCTCTCGTGCTTGTTTTAATATCCTTTATTCCAGAAGGAATCATACATTTTAAATTTATACTTGTAGTTGAGAAACATTTGATACACTTTAGTTGATTACGATTTACTACCGTAAGAAATTTCCTAGTCCAATTACAAGGGTTCAAAATTATGTATCTAATGAAGAAAGGTAACAGGAACCCAGGAGCTACAGTTCTTGTTCCTTGTATAAATGATTTCTGTTTTGCGTCCTAACACTGGTATGCGTGTTATAAGAAACGCTTTGTTCACTTATCAGTTAGATAGTAACATTACGTGGGAATAATTTATTATAACACTGATTAAAATAATGAAAGCCGGCAGTATTGCTAAAAAAAAAGCATTTTTTAACATAGAAACAGTAATGTTTCAGATAGTTGAACTCAATTTCGGAATTAAAAAGAATAATTGATTAGAATTTTATGCTTAAGTTTTCAACGATGTGACTTACTGCTAGTGTGAAATGAATATTTCCTCACATATAATTTTTTTCGAGATTGAAGTTTTTACTCAAGTAAATCAGTGAAAACTTGTTCATTTTGCACAACCCTTCAAGTTAAATATTTACTACAAATACATGCACTAAAATTGATTATTTAATTAGTTACCAATTCAAAAGTGATATTTTTTCTAAAAAAAATTAGCATTTGGTTCACTAACTGTATCTTAGAGTATGCAGTCAACTACTGATTGTATCTCTAAAGTGTATGTATGCAACGACATTAACACCTCACAAAAACATTGCAAACAATACAAGACGAATACATAACTTGACCGAAGTCAGCAGTAGCCCAGGCCGAACTCGAATCGGCGCCATTAGGCCAGCAAGTTTCACTGTTATCCGCAGACACGCATATATTTTTCTGCTCACGGGTGATCGTTATCTTCGTTGTTTTTCACGTTCATCAGATTGAGCACGTGAATAATGCGTGAAAAAATGAACAAATATATTTCCATTCTATTTTTTCTTCTTCAGTAAGGACGATTTTGGTGATAACTATCACAATTTTTGTTTCGATTTTAATGTGCTACATATTCTAATTCATCCACCTTGCTGAATTAATTACTGCTACATTTTGTATGTAGCTCTTTGTATGAAATAAATCAACTGCATGCAAAGAAATATGCCGACGTAAACAAATAGTTGTCACTCTTTGCAATTACAATTCACTAACATATTTCCGTTGATTATTCAGTGATAACAGTGAGATTAAGAGATCTGCAATAGGAAGATCTGAAGTCTCACTCTTCTTTGGTTTCATAGTAATTCTGAACCTTCTGAGAACAGAATTAGGTTCAGACATCATAGCTGTTGTAACGTATGCTACCACCCCAATTACGAAAATAATTAATTTGTAAATATTATTTAGTTAAGTGTAGTTAATTATGATGTAAATATTGATTGTAATAATGAATATAATGTAATTACTAAGCTCGAGAAATCCACAGATTACCAAACACATTGTCAGTGGGTAATGTAAGTACATCTTTAAAGATACGATAGAAATCTTTGGTCTGGTGTGGCGGAGAGAAAAAGTTTTTTTTTTTTATCGAGTGTATGCGAGCATTGATTTGATTATTAAAACAGTTGACAGTACATGATAACAACTGCGCGTGGTAATTTTCTGTAGAATTAGCGACCCGTTCATTGAGCTATTTTATGACGATTGAATATTATAATATTTAAAGAAGTGACCTCTAGTCTGTTTACTTGGGTCAGAAGACATATTTAGGGCCAAGTCGTCATAAGACCTGCAGAGTTACGAGCAAGTAAATTAGTGGAGTTTGCTCGTCTTCGATTGGATAAATTTTAATTGTATGGAGGATACACTGTCCATAGCACCACCACCGGCTAAACCTAAGAAGTAATTCATACGCTGGCAATACTTTAGCATTTTTATGCCTGCTGAAGAGAAAGACAGAACAAGATTCCTGAATGTAACAAACAGTGTTGGCACCCTTTCCTTGCCAATATCCGATGTCTGATTTTCTGAAATTCGTCTGTTAATAAATCTTGTATTATTATGATTAGATATCTCAAGTTGTAGTTACATACGTTTCTTTTTTGCCATTATTGGAAATATATTTGTGTAATATTTGTACAAATTTTAATTTCTATCTTTCTTGTATTGCTTGTGTTTATTGTATGTGCATTTCTTTGTGACGTATTATTAATGTCGATGCCAAAACCACTTTTATATAATTCTAATTAATTATATGAATTTCATTTTCATAGTTATGCAACTTTTCAATATTTTAATGTATGTATATAGCTGTACAGTACAGATGTGGTAAGGCCTATAAACTTGAAAAAAGAAGTTTGGATCGAAACTGAACATTAGTTTATATATGTAACTGTGTGGCTTCACAGAACTGTAGCATGAAGAACTAGAATTAAATACAAAAAACTCGAAATAATAATCATATAAACTAATTTAATGCCATATTTACTATCAGATTCATGAAGTTCATTATCAAATGACACGTATTATCTTTTGTTGAAAAAAATTACGTTCTGTAGTATCAGATTTGATAAAATTTCTCATTCAGTTACTTTGCGAAAAACCATAAAATCTAGAAAGATCGATATTCTCGTAAACGTTTGGAAGCTGCGTAACATTATAATTTGGCATCAGAATTTTTGAGTAGATTTTTATTATTTTTCCCGAAAGCTCGTACAATCGGGAAATAAAGTGAAGAATCAAAATTTTTGAGAGACGACGGGTTACCAGATTTCATTTGACAGCAATAAAAATTATTTAAATAAAATTTTTCCTTCAGCTACACCCCGAAACTTCCTATAATTACTTTTGCTCCCATGATTTTTTGATCTTATAATGACGTTAAGGTTAGTAAGGATTAAAATAGTGCTTAACGTATTTATAAGTTGATATGGTCAGTTGTTATACGAGTGTTAATCAGGCAGACATATGGATAGAGGAATGAGAGATTCTAAATGGTTCGTTCTTCATTCAGAAGGTCCGTCTTAAAAATAGTATAGGGACAAGATCTGATGATTTATGCTTTATTGTAAATGCTGGAAGTACTTACAACAAATTTTGATATAAGACACTCAGCACAATCCATTGCTGGAACACATGGAACATGTCTCTACTACCAATATGTCATTTAATATCCATACACTGAGACATGTGGAAACTATTGTTTTGCTTTTCAGATGCTCGCGTATCCTGGAACTTGACACTTGCCGCAGTGGCAGTGAGATGCCATTCTTACGCTCCCGCGGGACCAACTTTCCAGTACACTAGTCCAGAGACCGCACTGAACACTGGGACCAGCGTGTCCGGCTGGAGGAAGTGCTCACCCGCTTCCTGCAGCTGTGTCTCCCACCACTCCCAGCAAGTGGTGGCCGTCCTGACAGAGCCGTCCTTGTTCGAGGCTAGCCTCAGGTGTCAGTCGACACCTGCTACTTCCCACACAGCGCCCCCCGACCAGAGACCTGTCACTGCGAACTCAGATACTAACGGTTTAGCAGTCATCAAGGATTGAGTATATGAGATACAGCCAATACCGAAATAGATCATCTCCGTGAGTACAACGTTGTTAACAATTTCGGAAGAATTATCAGAAATAGTAAATTACCGTATATAACGTTCCCCGACCTCCCAGTGCGAAAGAACGTCTATTGGATGTGACTTTCCGGCGAAGATGATGTCGGGACCAACGCCGGAACTTTACATGAACTTAGGCGTTTATCCGGTTGGAGGCCCCACAACGTTATATACTCTTAACTAGCTTTCGTCGGCAACTTCTCCCGCGAGGAGTAAGGTGCGTGTACAAGAGGTATATGTTTGGATTTTGGAGGACCAATATTACCGAAGGCTGTAACTACTATGACATGCAGCCTGGAGGAAAAGCTTTCATATCATCCTCGATAACAGAGCTATTTCAGTACCTTTCGGGGGAAACATTTTCCACTGTATTTTATTCTGAGAAAACGTTGATAGGTGTTTGGTTGCATGAAATAACAACTCCGAAGAATCACTTTCCAGTTTTTTTAATTTTATTTTCCCATGCGCGCTATAGTAATGTTAACAACACAATTTTTTTATTTTTATTAATACATAAATTATGCCAAAGCAATTGACTTCTTTGTATTTATTGGTCTCCCGTACGCGTTTCACTTCTTTTGCAGAAGCATCTTCAGCGGGTTTTTTATTTTGTGGTCTATTGTATTTCTTTTAGCTCCATTCTCAGCATCAGTGCTTTTGCATTTTTGGTGGGAAGTGTCTTCATTTTTCAGATTCACAACACTACACTTTATTGCACTGCACTATTTGTTTGTTATTACTTGCAAACGGCCATTTGCAAGTAATAACAAACACATAGTGCAGTGCAATAATGTGTAGTGTTGTGAATCTGAAAAATGAGGACACTTCCCACCAAAATTGCAAAAGCACTGATGCTGAGAATGGAGCTAAAAGAAATACATTAGACCACAAAATAAAAAACCCGCTGAAGATGCTTCTGCAAAAGAAGTGAAACGCGTACGGGAGACCAATAAATACAAAAAAGTCAATTACTTTGGCGTAATTTATTTATTAATATTATCAGAAATTGAGGAAAATGATCCACAACATCCAGATATTACAACACAATGCATCGTTTCAGTCCAAAAACGCTACTTTCCGGCGATTAAACTAACCAACTTTCAAAACTACTGACTGACAACTCTCTCTGCTCGCCACCTCGGCGGCTTAAATAGACACTTTAGAAACATCCAGAATAATTTCAAACAGTTCCGACCGGTGTTTCTCGAATTATAACAATACTTTAACAATTAAACCCATACAAACACAATCCTAACTAGTACAAAATCGTTCACAATCACCATGAAACACACGGAAATGAAAACTGAAGATATTTTCAGATATTTACATACAAAATTATATGCATAAATCAGTCCAAACTACTCTGAATTGTCTTCTAAACATCGTGGATCACCTCAACACTTACAAACTCTTAATTAATATTTCATGTCCTTGAACATATTACATAGCATTTACATTGTTTCTTTCCATAAAACAATGTTCATTTTCCAAAATTCACAATTAACTACACGAAAACAATATCTCCCAGCTTGCTATACAAAGGCTGGTTCTGAGGGCTGTTATGACGTGCTCATAGCCTATCAAAACTCTGAGGATCATCAGCAACCAACCTGATGAGTATTCAGTTCTAAGCACATGTTCTAGAACAAATGTACAGTACGCACGTTTGGGGTAAATGATCGCAGATTTCAGATGCGAAAAGCCTTCAAACAATCAGCTACGTTTTGCTATTTCTGTGAGTTTTTAAAAGGTCACATTATTTCGAGAAGGGTATGCTGTTAATTGTCCTTCGAAAGAACTAGCAGCAAATGTCATAAATTTTTATTTTCGTTCTTATCTTCTGCAAAATGTAGTATATTAAACATGACGCGATTATTTAAGTTTGCTTCTTGGAATTTTACGACCCATTATTTAGTTATCTGCTCCGTTAACAGTAGGAGATAATATTGGTAAAACGATGCGCAGTAACAACTGACAAATGTTGTAAGACAAAGACGTGATTTTCCTTTTACAGTTATATCTGAAATATATACCACGCAATATTTCAAGTGACTATCTAAACCTGGTATTCTAAATAAACGCGGCAGCAATTGCAATGATTTCATCCTAAATTCATCTAAATTTACGAATAATACAGTGAGCATTTTGCATGTGTCAGGTCAAAAACAATTGAGGTGCCGTAAGGTCCGTGAACATTTAATAAGGCTAAGGCTTATGTCTATCAAAGTTTTCGATAGAGAAACGAGTTGTAGAAAAATGAAGTCCAAACTGAAGGGTGAACTTCCCTCCGGCGGGCGCGGACGCTCATCTAATTATTGGCGAGAGAGCTCTTAAGGTTCCGAAAAACAAATAGAATGCCTCAAGAATCTGAGCCCCTACTCCTGTCATAAGAGAAATGCAAGTTGATGGAGGGAAGAGAGGACGAAGGAAAAGATTGAGGTAAGGTTAATACCAAAAAAACAATTCTTGTAAAAATAGGCCAAATCTCTTGCTTGTGCAATGACAAAAATTAAGAGGTCTTGTTCTGAGACAAGTCTACAATTTACGGTGTGTAGTGACTCTACTTTCTGAAATTCGGTGCTATAAATCCTTTATTTAGAATTAAATGAATTCTGATCACTTGGCCATTATCCACGTTATAATTATCACTGAAATGAAAGGCATAATAAGATGTATTCTAAGACTTGTCAAACCCGAAAGATGTGCAAGAGAAATTTTGGCTTTTTTGTATTTGTAAGTTTGACAAAGCAAGACAGTTAAGGCTCTTATAAAGTAAAACATGGCATGCATCATGGCCAAGTCTCCAGATTTTTTTTAAATTCTAAAAAAAAAGATCTGTTTCACCGAGATAAACAGAAGTGGATACACTGCACAGTATAGACTTGGCTTAAAACAAAACGATATAACTTTTTGTCACTGCACAGGCGCGAAAATTCGCCTATTTTTATAAAAAAAGTCATTGTATAATAGAAATTTGAGGCGGGTAGCATCAATACGCCCTAAGAAATTGAGGTTCAAAACTGGCCCAAACTGCTTCGAGAGAAGGGTAGGCAGTGCCGCCGTTGGCCCGACTTGGCGAATGCACTACCGTGCAAGCAGATCTAATGTTCAGAAAAGTTTCGCTTATTCTTCCGTGATCTTAAACCAAAAATAAAACAAAAATTTTTCCTTTACAAATCTCACTGCGAAACTAATTTCTTTTACCCCATGGAAATTACTCTAGGATTAGCACAAGGTGATGGTTTTAGGGGCGGTAGTTTTAAATGGTATACTGAACAAGTGATCTTAATTAGACGATGAAAGTGTGAGATCCCACTACGCAGATAGGATATTTATATTAAAAGACGCCAGAGACTCCAGTCAAAAAACGATAAAACTAACCGAATGTCATTTTTTCCATAAAATGTATAATTTCTGAGCGCTGGCGGTATACAGTTTAGTGATAAGTAACTTTTTGTAATTTTCCTTAATTCACTGGTCATTAGGGTAAAACTTTGAAGTTTTTAACGTGAGGAACACAATGTATTAGATCTCTTTTCTTATACTTCAGTGTAATTGATACATCATATTTGCGATAAATTTATGTTTTAAGGTTTCAGCCACTAAAATCTGCCTCATGAGTTTGTGATATATGTTTTTCTGTTTCTGTTACATATTAATGCACAACAACCAAATATTTTTTGTTGATTTTGTTTATCAGCGTACCATGACAGCAGAACTATGATAATTTTGAAAAGTTGTTTCCTTATCTATCACTAAAACTGGAAACGGTGTGGTGTTCTAACTCTCTTCTGCAGTGCTTTTATCCTTTTAATGAAATCCCTGATATTTTCCCGGAGTGTTAATGACGCCATTCTATTAATCATTTTTACTCAAAATTTCCAGAAGTTTACGTTCATAAAACCATTTGCGTTACCAATCAACAAAAAACGCTTCCACGATTTTCATTCAAACACTCTCTCTAACCGTCTCGCAGAAAACGCAAAGAAATTTTGTTCGTATGTTCTAAAAGTTAGTTGTACCAACAGCAATATTCCAGCACTAGTTCGTGAAGGTTCCGAGGTTAATGAAAGCCACGAAAAAGCTAACGTACTAAATACTGAATTCAGAAATTCATTTACTGACGAAAATAAGGATAGCATTCCCGATAGCATTACGAATAGATACTGCAGGTATCATAAATCAATTAGAGCTCCTGAAGTGGGTGAAAGCACCTGGCACGGATGGAATTCCAGTAAGAGTATTTTCTGAGTATGCGGCAGAAATCGGGCTATTTCTGTCTGATATAGTCAGTAAATCCCTAGAACAGCGAAAAGTACCTACAGACTCGAAAATAGCGCAAGTAACTCCGATTTTCAAGAAAGGTGATCGAAGCGATCCTGGAAACAAACGTCCTGTATCTATAACATCTGTTTGTAGTAGAGTTATGGAGCATATTATATGCTCGAACATTATGAATTTTCTAGATGAAAATAATTTGCTTACAACAAATCAACACGAATTTCTGAAGAAAAGATCATGTGAAACACAGCTGGCCCTATTTACACACGACGTAATGAAAGTTATTGATGCAGGTTCACAAGTAGATGCAATTTTTTTAGATTTTCAGAAAGCCTTTGAATCTGTGCCACACAACCGCCTTTTAGCGAAGCTACGAGCGTACGGTATATCGGATCAGCTTTGTGAATGGATAAAGGATTTTCTAACTGGTCGATCACAATATGTCGTTGTTGAAGAAGAAAGTTCTTCTAATCTAGATGTTACATCGGGTGTACCTCAAGGAAGTGTAATAGGACCACTTCTTTTCTTAATTTTTCTAAACGATCTTGGAGACAAAGTGAAAAGCATTTTTAGATTGTTTACTGATGATGCGGTTATTTACAGGGAAGTAAGGAATTTGGCCGATTGTTTAGAAATTCAGCGTGTTCTGGATGTTATTTTGGCATGGTGCACTGAGTGGTAACTCACACTAAATATTAAAAAGTGCAAGACAATGAGAATAACTAACAAAAAGAATCCGATTGTTCCGAAATACGAGGTAAACAGTTCAGTTATTGATATGGTCGATTCTATGAAATATTTGGGAGTGGCAGTACAAAGGAACATGGAATGGGACTTTCATATTAATACACTGGTAGGTAGAGCTAATTCTAGGCTGCAGTTCCTAGGTCGAATCTTGAAAAATCGTAACGAACAAATCTCTTGTGCGTCCAAATTTGGACTACTCTTGTGCTATCTGGGATCCGTTTCGTAAGGGGTTGATTGAGAGAATAGAGAAAGTACAGAGAAGAGCCGCTCGATTCGTGACCGCATGCTACAGTCCTTATGAAAGCGTTACAGAACTGATTAGTAGACTAGGCTGGAAGTCTCTGGTAGATAGACAACGCACGTTTTGTACAAACTTATTGGTAAACATGCGTACTCCCACTTTCACTTTCGAGTGTAGTGAAATACTTCGTCCATCAACCTATTTTGGTCGGAATGACAGGAAAGATAAAATTGGAGAAATAAGGTACTGCACTGATTCTTATAAGAATTCTTTTTTCCCTCGTACTATTAGGGATTGGAATGCACAACAAAGAGATTAGGTTTGGTGCTGAGCACCCTCTGCCATCCACTGTTTTGTGAATTGAAGAGTATATATGTAGATGTAGATATATATTTTTTTCCCGGGAATTCTGACAGGAATGAACTTCTTTTTCGGCATGTTAGATTTTTTTGTCCATGGGAACCCGCGATATTCCAAAAACTTAAGGTAAGACATGAAGACGCAGGATATCCGAGACGTACCGTTGTGCTGTCAGAGTTGCCTTAATTACTACCAGCCGTTATCTGAATTCATACCCGATGGCTCCCCACACCATGACGTCCGGAGTAGCACCGCTGGGCGTTTCCAAAACGCTGGAAGAATAAAATCTCTCTCCGGGTCACCGCTTTATTCGAAAACGATGGTCTCCAAGGTTAATGCTGCATCGCTGAACACGATGAATGGCATCGCACTGGATACTTTCCATGCGTATGCTTGAAATGAAGTCTTCACGGGTGTACCGCCGGATAATGATGAAGACGACGGAGCTAGTCGCCGAAATATTGTGTTTTCTAAACACTATCCGGCGGTACACCCGTGAAGACTTTATTTCAGACATATAATTTCTCGTCATGGTCATGACGATTTCATTTAAATTCCATCGAGCGTTCTAGAAACTTATACTACAGAAATTCAGTCAGTTAATGTGTTGGTTGCATTCCAACAAGGCGAAACATTAAAAATTAACTTTTTTCCCTTCTGTTTACACAAGCTAAGCCTCACCGTCTGCTGGTTTATTCCATTCTATTATACGCTTGCTTTCACTGATTTACACTAGACTGGTCACTTTTCAGATTCAGTATTTTCAATCTTTAAAACCATTTTTATATTCTTCTTATTTTATTTTCTCTCTCCCCCACGAATACACATACTAACAAAGAAACACACCTCAACTACAGTGAATCTCATAGCGCTGACATGTCGAAAAAGAATGTTCATTCATGTCAGGATCCGATGAAAAAAAATATGTCTGTGGAAGTGTTTTATGAACGTAAACCTGAAGCGAATTGTGAGCGTCAGACGTGAAGGTAATCGACCATGGTTTTTATGAAGAAATAATCCCGGAATTTGTTCGAATGATCTGGCGAAGTTATTAAAAACCTAACTGTGGATTGCTGGGCAGGGAAACGAACAACGGGCTCTTCCGAATGCATTAAGCAAAATTAGTGTTTTACAGAACTACCCATCCCCCTTGAAACATGAGATTCTAGGTGTGACTATCTAATCTGTTCTGCGAACGGGTCACTGGGTATTGCGCTGTGTTTACCACGACAGTTATTCCAGCTGTCGTCGACTCGTATCTGCTCGTCACACGGCCGACATGTCAAACGTGTGTGTGCGTGCCTCCCCTTCCCCGTGCAGGCGCAGGTACAATGCCGACCCTCGCTCACTCAGCAAAGCCAACAGGTTGTCAATCAGCTGCAGCTTATTGTGCTGGTTTTGGTTACGGATTTGCCATTCAGTCGACAGTATCTCGTTCACTTTGAAGTGATAGCGTTTATTGTAAGTGAATGATTGTTAGCGAGAGGGAAATCGTTAACGCAGATGGATTCTGATTTATGCGAAATATGTGAAACAACCGAAGCTCAGGATGGCATCAAAATGAATTGCGATGTTATGATAAAAATAAGTATTTGTTCCAGAATGAAGTCCGATTTAATTGCGATAGTATCGGTCTATGAAGAGAGTAAATAAGAATTTTTTTTAAAAAAAGGGCTGAATTTGGTATCCTCTCTTTTCGTTATATTTTTGTTACTAAGACGAATTTTTAATAATGATCGCAAACTTGTATTGTTTTCTCTTTGAATTTTAACTTACCTTATCGGTAAAATATTTTTATTCCCTTGCTGAAACAGTTAATTAATTGTTGATACACGTCTATTCAGACCTGGGGACAACTGAGTGATACAATTCACACAGTTATAAAATGTCTGCCAGGTAGGCTCTGCATCAGAGTCCATCGTAACAAGTGGATTAATGTCGGGGCATGTGCGGTGTCATAGCCATCTGCCGACCACTCAGACTGCTTTAAGTAGTGTGGTAACCATGGCTAGCCGTTGTATTTGCACGTCAGGTAAAATAATACAATCAGTTATCAGGAAAGAGTTATGTTAAAAGTTTCATAACAACTGTTTTGTCACTGAAATGAAAAATACAAAATGAAAATCAGAACAATTGTACCACTTTACGTAACATTTAGTTCCAGTTGCTTATAATATTTTTGTCTATTAACAAATGATAATAATTACGAAATTAGTAAAGCTACAGAAAAAAGAAAACATTGTTTAAAATACACCAAATAATCGTTAACGTTTTGCTCATATGGTGACTGCAGAGACAGTGATTGAAAGCTTAGATAAAATTAATTTTTCATTTCATGTACAGGAAGTTCAAATATTACAGCCATACGGTGGATGGAAGGATAGTGTGAGATCCTCCTTTTCAGAGTCTTTCTACGTATTTTATTCCAATAAAATTATTTGCAGTCGTCAAAAATAGTGTCACTGTTGGTGATGAATTTGACAGCAAAAAGACTAGGTAAAATATGGAGAGAGATTGTAACAGATTACAATTCGATAGGAGAATGGTGATGAAATGGAGACAGGATACTTATTTTCGGTCTATAGTTTTTTTAAGATTCAATAATTTTTGTGTCGTTAACGTAAAGGAAACTTAAGATTTTATAATGCTTTAAAATATATTTTAAACTAGCTGGTGCCCACGACTTCGTTCGTGTTTGTAAAGAATTTTGATTGACAGCTACCGACATCTAAGTACCATAGTGCACGATGGGAGACTCGATGCTAATGCCAAACAGAAACTCCAGTCATTTGCACTATGTAGTTCAGGCAGCAAAGTAAAATATACGGACACACATGTCTTTGATCGAAATAGGAAAATGGTGATCAACCACTTTCAACCATCGTATCTCCAACACTCCCATAGTTATCAAAATTCGGCCGACATTATTATCGATGGGTGACTCCGTGTTACTACCACACACAAACACCAGTGATCTGCGCTAGATAGTTTTGGCTGAAAAGTGATACACCAGGACACATACGTCTTTGGTAGAAATATGAAAGTGGCGCAGGTCGACCACTTTCAACCACCATATCTCCCACACCTCCATAGCTACCGACATCTAACCACCATAGTGCAAGATGGGAGATGTGATGGATTAGATGGTATAACCACACACAAACATCAATGGTCTATCCTGTGTAGTTGTGGCAGGAAAGTGAAGTATAAAGATACACAAGTCTTTGGTCGAAATATGAAAATGCCCATTAACCATCACATCTCCTACACCCCCACAGCTATCGGCATTCGGCCAACGTTGTGCACGACAAGAAACTCCATGCTACGTCCACACACAAACAGCAGTGATATATATATATATATATATATATAATATTCAAAGCAAACACAACAGACTTAATAACTTTTATTCGCTTTTCGTTTTACGCCTCTTCGACGTCGAGGTCTTTAGAGTAGGGGATCGACTGGGGCAACAAACCTGAAGAAATTCGGCAATGGTCTTTTTTGAATTTATTTCGGGAAACCGTTGGAAATCTGGATGGCCGGAAGGGGATCCGAACCCACGTCCTCCGGAATGAGAGGCCAGAGCATTACCGCTCCCCCACTACGCTCCGTGATAATGATTTCAAAAGAACGGTAAATATAAATACACGAGTAGTTTAGCAAACTCTACAATCCGTTTTCCGTTAAATAGTCTGTAATTTCGCAGTATCTTCCTCCATTTTTTTTTTTTTTAATTTCATTGTCTACTTATACATCCGCTAGAACAAGTATGAAAATGATAATTCCAAAGTTAAACATAAACCAAAATACATTGTAACGAGCGGATAATCTATGAGAAAAAAGTTAAGTTTCAGCATCAGGGAAATAAAATACAATTCGGTAAGGAAGACCTACGGTAAACGTGACACTATTATTTTCAGTGAAAACGCGTTCTGTGTGAATTAAGACGTTTTGCTCATATCAGTGCAACTGTTTTGTACTAATTACGGTGCTAAGTTTTAAGTACAGTTCAGAATACTGTGTGGCACGCCCTTTGAGGAACTAACCAAATTAGTTCTCAACATTTCTGATCTGCTTTTACATATAAAGTTATAAGACTACTAAACTTTAAATGAATTTGTTCTGCAGCAATCAAGAAGGAATTTTTTATCCACGAAAAGAATCGCAGCTTTAATATTTTAAATGACTTAATTACATGACTCTGACAATTTAAAGCTAGTCATAACTTATTTGAAAGCCGAAGAAAAACGTTAGTAACACCTGCTGAGTCGTTGCAACAGACAGGGAGCTACAGTAAACGAAAGTAGTATTAACCCAGTGCCTCGCATGCATTACCCCTGGGAGACCGCATAATTTCCTCACACAGCGAAATCACCGCGCAGATTAGCTGGGCTCACAAAATTGCATAATGCACCTCTTATAGTAGTAAGAAACGTACAAACTTAAGTGGGATTTAAACTGGAGCATCAAGTGAATAATGAGGACAATATACTACTGCATACGCATAAGTGCACTTAGTGACTTTGCACGGTACTTTTACTCTCTAGTTGAGCCCCGTGCCTAATCTTTTACCTATGTCCAATTCTTCTTCTCTGTGTGTCTTCTGTTATTGTAATTTAGTACACGACTGTAACGAGTATATCAAGTCAATTGTGTATGGAAAAAAAAAAAACGAAAATTAAGAAAAGGAAGAAACTTGAAACCGAAAGCGGAACTTCAGGTAAATTCTTCTGAAATACATCAAGAAGCTCAGTATTGCTATCCAACGGAACGTTGAGTGCCATCACTCTGTACTAGAAGGGGAGAGCTCTAGATTTCATTCAGGCCTGATAATCTAAACGTCGCGCTATAAAACGTTCTCACTCAGCTATTTTCCCGAGAATCGAAACCAGTGTTACTCAACCTGTGGTTCGCGGACCACTAGTTGATCGCTAAGATGGTTCAGCTGGTCCACAGTTAGAATATTATAAGTTTTGATACCATATTCGTAGTTTATAAAGGTATTAGCGAGTATAAGCTTTAAGTAAGACTTTTTAAAACTTTAAATTTTTCGATCAGCAGGCAAAAATCTGGCATTTGCAGGTTAAGGATATCATTATTAATTTAATTGCGATGTTGGCAATTCACTTAGTCATCTAATTATTCATTTTTTATTTTATCTGTTTAGTTATCTTATATTATTTGAGTGTTAAATTCCTCCACCAATAATGTTTATGATTTATAAATTTCAATTTTAAATTTCTTCACCGTTTCAGGTAAATTATTCATCACTTCACTTGGTAATATGTTCCAATTAGACTTGCGCATAATAGTTCGTGAAGGGGAGTGCTCAGTTTAGTTCGCAGCTCCCTCGCGAACTAGTTCGCTCTTTTAGTTCCTTAGTTCGCGCTCGAATTCAGAGAAACAGATCGGTCACTCACCTTGCTACCGCTACTACACCTGCTATTTTGTTTGTTATGTCAGTTTTATTAGGACATTACCTAATCATTTTTTATCGTTTCTAAATGGAATTTAATATGACCTTCTTAAAAGAAGTTATTACTTAATAATATCCCTTTCAAGTGACATTAGCATGATCAATGGCCGCCGATAAACCAAAGTGCTCATTGTCCTTTTCACAAATGGAAAATTGAATAACTGTTCTGTTTTTACTTTTTACCTTACATGCAGTCGTAGAATATTAATTTTTAGAAGCCAAATTCTCCACAGAAAGTGATAATATTAAAAATAATGTTCTATTATTCGTTGATAAATGCCTGGACTATCTTAATAAATGGTTAGATTTTAATGAAAGCAATTCGCAAAAAAATCCAAAAATTAAATTCAAAACACAAGGTTTCATTTGATGACAATATTAGCAGTTCTAAATTTACGAGAAAAAATGAGTATCAAAGTGAACGAACTTTACTCTGAAATAACAATATTACACGAACTCTAGGTAAAAGTAAGAGCAGTATTTCATTAATAAAAAATGAGCTTTTGATCGATATTAATTTAACAAACTGAAAGCGATAAAGCATATGACAATTTTACTGTAGAAATAAAGTGCAAAAATATAGCTTAAAAAATAAAAATAGTAAAAAACATACCCTTTTGTCCTTTTCTACTCTTTTGTAAAATATTATATTTTTAAAGGGTACTATATTTTTACAAGCCTTCCTAGACATAGTACCATCAACCGAAAAAATGTTGGTAACGCTAGCGGTGAATGGTGCTAGTTCGCGACCGGGAATGCTCAGTTTAGTTCGCGACCGGTAGCGCTCAGCTTAGTTCGTGACCGGTAGCGCTCAGTTTAGTTCGCGAACGCTAGTGCTCAGTTTAGTTCGCGAACGCTAGTGCTCAGTTTAGTTCGCGACCGGTAGCGCTCAGTTTAGTTCGCGAACGCTAGCGCTCAGTTTTGTTCGCGACCGGTAGCGCTCAGTTTAGTTCGCAGCTCCTTAGCGAACTAGGTCGCTACCCTCTGGAATTCCAGAAAGACAGCTCGATCGTTCGCTTTGCTAGCGCTACTGCACGCGCTCTATTCTTTGTTATAGTAGTTGTAATTATCGAGCGTTGAAAAGACAACGCTTGTTAATGGGATCAAAGTGTGTTTTGTTCTCACATTCCATATTCAGTTTCCATTTGTGACTTCTGCAATGATTATTAATGTTGAACAGTTATATTTCTCTTTTTTTATGTATGTGTCTTCAGTTCAAATGTGTCCACAGCGAACTGTGTTTCCTTTTAGACAATAAACTTTTATAAAAGGGAAAGGATCGACACGAACGAACGAACGAACTAACGAACTAAGGAGCGAGAGATCTGGGAACTAGTTCGCTTAGTTCGCCTGTAGGAGCTCTCTTCCGAACTAGTTCGTTCGCGAACTACACAAGACTAGTTCCAATCCCTGACACCCTTACCTACAGAAGAAAGTTTTCCAACTTCCTTATGATTGAAATAGAGCGCCAGTTGTGGTCATGGTCATGTTTCCACTTCCATGCAATATTTCTAATTGGCGACTAAGATAGCAGGATAGTAGGACAGCATTGTTCCAACAATAGTTTATTCATTTCCAGTTGGCATCAAAAATAACGCCGTTCGTTTGGGGATCAAATTAATGGCCAATTTATGAGGGTCTTTTTAACCCAGGCATTTTAGGTTTTAACCTCAAAAAAAATAATGTAGAGCTGAAATTTGGCACAGACGTTCCTTAGTACCTTAGAAACAAGTACTAAAAAGTCCCCACCTCTAGGGTGTCCGCGTCATAGTTTTTTTTTGGTCAAAAGGGCTTAAATAGAGATTGAGTGCCAAATCTGTATAAACTTGTTGTAAAATTTAAAATGTCAGACTCAGTAACCTTTTATTGCACCCTAGGTAATTAGGATAGGCTAACCACTGCATAAAAGTGTAATATCGGCACTATTATTATTTAAAAGTAAAAGTATAGTCACATTTTATCATGAAGGCAGTACGAAAAATAACTTTTTTTTTCGATTTCTCTGCATTGCGGAAAAACTGTCAAAGTTACCAGGTCGGGACCTATGATCAAAGTTGTAGTACACACTTTCAGCATTAAAATGGTATATCGTTCATCCCTCTGCGACATATGGTTGTCGAGATACACGTTGAAACAAGCACACGTGAGTCAACGCTGGGCCGAGAGCTCCGCGCGCCGCTCCCCGGCCATTATGGGTATTAACCTGAAAAAAATATAATGTAGACCTGAAAATTGGTACAGATATTACTTACTACCTAAGAATCATCTTGAAAAGTCCCAATCTCTGAGGTGTCCTCTTCATAGTTTTATCAGGGCAAAATATTTTAATTAGGGCTTAAATGTCATAATCAGTATAAACGTCTTGTAGGTCTTAAAATATCAGCTTTTGTATCATTTAATTGCACTATAAGTAATTAGAAAAGCTAATTATTGAAAAACAGTGTAGTTTAGGACGTAATTATTGGACAAAAGTAAAAAAATCTCACATTTGATAGTGAAACAGGTACGAAATATGACTTGTTTTGTAACAAAGTCAGATTTGATAAAAACTATTGAAGGCCTATTATCAAAGTTGCAGAACGCAGTTTCAGCATTGAAATGGTGTATTCATCAAGTTTTTGTGACAAAATGGTTGGTGAGATATCATCGAAACATTCGAAACAACGCGCAGAGCTAAGCATAAGCGCCGTTCCACTTACCCTTCCTCTTCTGTCTGCGTCATTCTAATTTCTTCGAACAGTGCACTGAGATTTTGTGCCCTTGGCATTATATCTAAACTGACAGAAAGAAACCTTGAAAATGACGAAACATTTTGCAAAATTATAAATTATACAAATTTTTATTAAAATGTTTGAATAAAATTTAAAGTTAAGCTTCATCATCGTACTCGTCATCTGAACTATTATAGGTGACTTTACCGCATGCACATTAGTGAACACTCCAGCCCACAACGCACACATTCAAATCTATTTTGCAGATGTTCTTACAATTGCAGGGCACCAAATTGAGTAGATGATCTGGTGCAGGTGCAAGTCGGTTAGTCACTAGCTCAAGAGCTCCATTTTGTATTTTCCAGCCCCAATCTTCAGGACCTAAAGAATTTCCTATCCATTCTTGAATCTTTAAGTATATTCGTAGAGAATGTCACTCACATGCTGCATATGTTGGTGGAAGGGACGCAAGCTGGAAGGATACAGTGACTGGTTGGGTTGTGAACTTACGACTGTATTTTATTACCAGAAGTTCATGGATATTTTGACACTGAGATTTAATATTGTCATAGTGGGCAATGGCAAACGATGGAACTGAACACATGACAACGGAAAGAGAGGAGCGTCGTCGATGTGTCTGGGGGGAAAACATCTGCCAATGTTTTCGCTCACCACAACATGGTTGTCACTTCACTCCAAGCTGAGCTTTTGAAAAACTATTATCATTTCCAACGATACGGATGTCCTCGTTGGTAGCAAGACTTAGTGAAAGCAGTCGTATAAATGTAATTCAACCTGTCACTAGCAAAACTGCACTGACACTAAGATATAAAATTGTCATAGAGGGCAACGGCAAACGTCTTTCCTGCGGATATTATGTCTTCTTTCTGTGCATTGGGATGTTCGAATCTTTCCATTTTGTCACGCAGTACTGCAGAACCCTTCAATAAATTCCATTCTTGTTTTTTTCCTTTGCCGAAAAGAGCGCTGACAATATCACACCCTGTGAATGCATGACAATATAGTGCAGAGTTTTTCATGTTTGTGACGGATTTGCAGAGTTCTGCCACGTTGAAGACCTTACTAGCAGTTTTGCTTGTGACAGGTTGAACTACATTTATATGACTGCTTTCACTAAGTCTTGCTACCAACGAGGACATCCGTATCGTTGGAAATGACCGCTACCTCTTGACCCCTGCAATAATCAAGTGCAAACATGCAATGGTGGCATCCTAATCTTCTTTACACTGAATGTCATGATGACCCGCAGTCTTTAATTTGTTTACAAGTAATTCGACTAGCTGATTTATGTTATAATAGTTTTTCAAAAGCTCAGCTTGGAGTAAAGTGACAACCGTGTTGTGGTGAGCGAAATCATTGGCAGATGTTTTCCCCCCCGACACATCGACGACGCTCCTCTCTTTCCGTTGTCATGTGTTCAGATCCATCGTTTGCCATTGCCCACTATGACAATATTAAATCTCAGTGTCAAAATATCCATGAACTTCTGGTAATAAAATACAGTCGTAAGTTCACAACCCAACCAGTCACTGTATCCTTCCAGCTTGCGTCCCTTCCACCAACATATGCAGCATGTGAGTGACATTCTCTACGAATATACTTAAAGATTCAAGAATGGATAGGAAATTCTTTAGGTCCTGAAGATTGGGGCTGGAAAATACAAAATGGAGCTCTTGAGCTAGTGACTAACCGACTTGCACCTGCACCAGATCATCTACTCAATTTGGTGCCCTGCAATTGTAAGAACATCTGCAAAATAGATTTGAATGTGTGCGTTGTGGGCTGGAGTGTTCACTAATGTGCATGCGGTAAAGTCACCTATAATAGTTCAGATGACGAGTACGATGATGAAGCTGAACTTTAAATTTTATTCAAACATTTTAATAAAAATTTGTATAATTTATAATTTTGCAAAATGTTTCGTCATTTTCAAGGTTTCTTTCTGTCAGTTTAGATATAATGCCAAGGGCACAAAATCTCAGAGCACTGTTCGAAGAAATTAGAATGACGCAGACAGAAGAGGAAGGGTAAGTGGAACGGCGCTTATGCTTAGCTCTGCGCGTTGTTTCGAATGTTTCGATGATATCTCACCAACCATTTTGTCACAAAAACTTGATGAATACACCATTTCAATGCTGAAACTGCGTTCTGCAACTTTGATAATAGGCCTTCAATAGTTTTTATCAAATCTGACTTTGTTACAAAACAAGTCATATTTCGTACCTGTTTCACTATCAAATGTGAGATTTTTTTACTTTTGTCCAATAATTACGTCCTAAACTACACTGTTTTTCAATAATTAGCTTTTCTAATTACTTATAGTGCAATTAAATGATACAAAAGCTGATATTTTAAGACCTACAAGACGTTTATACTGATTATGACATTTAAGCCCTAATTAAAATATTTTGCCCTGATAAAACTATGAAGAGGACACCTCAGAGATTGGGACTTTTCAAGATGATTCTTAGGTAGTAAGTAATATCTGTACCAATTTTCAGGTCTACATTATATTTTTTTCAGGTTAATACCCATAATGGCCGGGGAGCGGCGCGCGGAGCTCTCGGCCCAGCGTTGACTCACGTGTGCTTGTTTCAACGTGTATCTCGACAACCATATGTCGCAGAGGGATGAACGATGTACCATTTTAATGCTGAAAGTGTGTACTACAACTTTGATCATAGGTCCCGACCTGGTAACTTTGACAGTTTTTCCGCAATGCAGAGAAATCGAAAAAAAAAGTTATTTTTCGTACTGCCTTCATGATAAAATGTGACTATACTTTTACTTTTAAATAATAATAGTGCCGATATTACACTTTTATGCAGTGGTTAGCCTATCCTAATTACCTAGGGTGCAATAAAAGGTTACTGAGTCTGACATTTTAAATTTTACAACAAGTTTATACAGATTTGGCACTCAATCCCTATTTAAGCCCTTTTGACCAAAAAAAAACTATGACGCGGACACCCTAGAGGTGGGGACTTTTTAGTACTTGTTTCTAAGGTACTAAGGAACGTCTGTGCCAAATTTCAGCTCTACATTATTTTTTTTGAGGTTACCCCTAAAATCTGTCTAAAATGCCTGTACTATTTAGGCGTGAGGAACCACAGGTCTTAGCAGCATAAGAGTAGTTAAATAAAATAAAAAATAAAAAATAAAAAAAATTGTCAGGTCCTTTTTTTTAAATTTATCAATCCTATTCAGTGCATAGGGCATTTTATTTAATTGCAAGGCGGAAAAACTGCAATAAATTATTTGTATACAAAATTGAAAAGAAGTACTAAAATACTCCGATGTAACGTAGGTCATCTACACTGATGATAAATCTGGCATTAATACAATGAATAATTAGGCATAGTGATTTTGCCTATACATGATACTGTATACGAGAGATCATAAAACTTCTTCTGAAGCCCGACGTTCATACCATCCTCCTAATTATGATAAGAAGTTATATGTGCAATAACCACCAACTCTAGGAATCAGAATTAGTGTTGGATTTCTTCAATATTTAGTTTTCGATGTTTGTTTGCAACGCAAAAAAAAAAAAAAAAAAAAAAAAAAAATTGATTGGTGTGGAAGTGGGTTTGGCTATTAAGTGATTAGTGTATTTTATCTTATGTTTACAATTTTTTCGCAAGCAATTTTATGGACTATTTACGGAATTACATCTTTAACTGTATATTTACCACGATGTGATACATTTAGTGTTCAATATAGATAGTGTTAAGACTAACACTACGTTCACGCAGGTTTTATTAGAAAGCATGTGGCCGCCCACTGCAGACAGTTACTGAACAGCCTGTCGCCCGGTGCGTAATGAGAAGGTACTATCCGGCGTCACCGCGCCTCGTAATTTAGTGCGCGCTCTGGGTGACGCGGGAGGCGATTTATTGGCGCGCGTAACGGGATACTGAATTTCACGAGCGGCCGAGTGGTGCAGTAAGGCGCGGTCACAGACAAATCAGACAGTGCATTGTACCCACGGCGCCGAGTAACAGAAAATCGACCCGAAGAAAGGTAAATATCTTCTGATGCACTCTGAAAAATCAAATGCACATAATATTTTCTCTTCTCTACAACTTTGGTATGGAAGTAAAGTTACTCCTTAGCCGTATAGAGTATGCTGTAACCCCCCCCCCCCCCCCCGGATATAGTCAACTATGAGCAATAACGCGATTTCTTCTGGGTGTTCTGAACTGTGGAACATATACGGCGGAATTATACGGTCCCTCGTACAGAAGCTTGGATATTGATAATTGTTTTGGTGAATATAGAAACAACCTTTGCATTCAAAATTGCAGTATATTCAGATAAGTTAAGAAATTTCTTTTGTAAATATGGTTTATACTGTATTCCATGAAGCAAGTATTCATACGAGATAATATTCAAAATTTCGCGGACTAAAGTTACGAAATCTAAAATAGTAACTTTTAGGCGTCATGAGTTTCATCATTTCAAAATAAATCTCTCCGTATCCCAGTGCACCGATTACCCCTTTTTTTCCTTCTGGCTTTATGCTTCGTCGACGTCGAGGTCATTAGAGACGGAAAAGGACTGGGGGCAAGAAACAGGAAGAAATTCGCTGAAAGCCTTTTTGAAGGAACCATCCTGGAATTCGTCTGGAGTGATCTGGGTAAACCATGGAAAACTCAAATCTGGATGGCCGAACGGGGTTTCGAACCCGCGTCCTGCCCGGATGTGAGGCCAGAGCGTTACCGCTCACCCACCGCGCTTGGTGTATCAGCTCCGCCGTTTATCTCCACTGTTTGAGCAATTTTTTAAATGTCGATTCAGTCACAGCATTCAGTTCTATCGATTCACATTGTGTATCTTCTACCATCTCGAACCCTTTAACTTCACGGGGGAACAGCCCGATACCACAGGGTGCTAAATCAAATCAATAAGGAGGATAGGGTATGAAGGTCACGGTATTCTTTACTGAAACCTGTTGCGTACACAGCGAACTGTGGGCCGGTGAGAATTGATTCATACACATCGATACATCCCTTGGAATGTCCCACAACCTACAGAAATTTTTGTGAACTGTTTGACTAAGGTCTTCACTAATCATTTCTTTAACTTTGGCAATCGTCTCAGTCAAGGTTGATGTCGAAGATCTTTCGGAACGGTCAGTTTCTTCCGCTGATATTCGGCCAGCTTCAAATTTCGAAAACCGCTTCAATATTTGGAATCCCCGTCCGGGCATCCAGATTTGGGTTTTCCATGGTTTCCCCAAATCACTCCAGGCGAATGCCGGGATGTTTCCTTCAAAAGGCCATGGCCGAATTCCTTCCCATTCCTTGCCCCCATCCTTTCCCGTCTCTAAAGACCACGTTGTTATAAAGAGACGTTAAACTGTTACAAAAAAAAAAAAAAAAAAAAAAAAAAAAAAAAAAAAAAAAAATTCAATATTTGGGTAAGGGATAGGTCTTCGTCTCGAAAGCATTTAATTGGTTTTTCAATTCAACATATTTGCAGCTCGTCTTTATTCTTTATCGACTATAAAGGACAAACCGAACGAATTAGCAAACAGAAACTTGTAACTCAGCGTTGTTGGGGACGTAGCTATCTGAACCTATCCGCGTAAGTCAACAGTATTTCGCGCTCTTGTTACGTGACGCCAGTCTGGAAATTCTGTATACAACTGCGTAATATTTTATAACGTGAAGGATGACCGAAATAAAAAAAGTTTCATAGTTAACGTGAATTTAGTAGCTTAGAAATAAATAACTGCTTGTCGTGTTAAACTAAAGATTAATCTATTTTTTTTATTTCATACTGTAGCGGTATGTGCCTGTGGGGAGGTAAGGGTGAAAACCTTTTACTTCTTTTTATAATTCAAAGAAACCCTAGGCTGCTAATTTATTGGGTACTCATAATGGCGTACAGGCAAGGCTTTTGACAACATTGCTAAAAACACCACTCACACCAATGTTGGTTTTGTTGACCTGTTCAGGCGTTATGATCAACCCTGGATGCGTGGTCATGTACAGCGTACACAGGCAGATCTGAAGCGTGCATTGTGTCAGGCTGACCGAACACACATTGGTTTGATAGATGTTCTGGCATAACACGGAGTGACCATACCTCCCATGGACTCCACCTGAATGTTCGGGGCAAGCAGAAGCTAACGCAACTGATTGCCAATAACATCAGGAGAGGCAGGTTGGCTGTGAACCCCATCCCAGTGGTAATTGGTGGTAGGACTCAGTCTTTTTTAGGCCAAATGTCAAGAGTAGGAAGAGTTATTTAAGAAATGTACATAATGGTATTACAGTAAAAAATAAAGAATGTCAGTCTAAAATAGCTTTGTTCCATCAGAACATTAGGGGTATCTCAAGCAAACTTGATGAGTTCATAATATCTATAGAAGAAACCCAAAAATCATTGAATCTTAACATAAATATCGTATGTCTGACAGAACATCATCTGAAGAATTCTGAAATAGGTCTCCTCCCTTTTATTGGATATAGATTAGCTTCTTGTTATTGCAGGTCAGAGATGAGAATGGGTGGTGCAGCAATATATGTAAGCGAAAATACCGAGACAAAATCGTTAGATGTAAGTAAATACTGTATAGAAAAAGATTTTGAATGTTGTGCAATACAGTTAGAATTAGAAAACAAATATCTTATAGTGCTGACAGTTTATAGGGCTCCCACAGGAGACTTCAGTAAATTTTGTAATAAACTTGAGGCGGTTCTAATAAACTTATCACGTACTAAAAGGGAAATTATCCTCTGTGGAGACTTCAACATAAATTTTGCTGTAGAATGTAACCAGACAGATTATCTTCTAGGAATGCTTAGATCATTCAATCTCTATCAAACTGTAAATTTCCCAACTAGAACACAAAAAGATAGTAGTACCATTATTGATAACATTTTTGTAGAGCACAATAAATTAGAAATATATGAAACAGTTCCAATGGAAAATGGTTTGTCAGAATATAATGCTCAAATAAATATTTTGGATGTTGTGGGAAATGAATGTAACAAAAAGAAAGGATTTGTCAGAGTTAGGCCATTAAAGAACAATTCAATAAAAATATTAAATGATGAACTTCTCAATGAGGACTGGAGCACTGTTTATAAATTAAAAGGGGTAAACAATAAATTCAATTACTTTCACCAAAGGTTTTCAGAAATTTACAAAAGGTGTCTCCCTACAAAACTAGTTCCAATTGGTCAAAAACGAGTAAACAAAAATTGGGTTACAGTTGGTATTAAAACATCTTGCAGACATAAAAGGGAATTGTATGTAAAAGTTAGGAATACTGATAATATGCTTCTCAGACAACATTACAAAACTTACTGTAGAATTTTAACCAAAGTAATAAAAGAAGCTAAACGTTTGGCCATAAACGATGAGATTAGTAGATCAGATAATAAGATAAAAAGTGTTTGGAACATTATTAAAAGAGAAACAACTGTATCATCCCTTGAACATAAACCTATATCTATAAGCATTAATGATAAGCTTGTAACTGACCCCTCTTATGTAGGAAATGCTTTCAATAACTACTTCTTAACAGTTGCTGAAAAAATAAAAGGAAAATATATTGGGAATATGGATGCTATAGCAATACTTAAATCCTTGTCACCAAAAACAGCACCTATGTCTATATTTCCCACCAGTCAAAATGAAATTGAAAAAATTATTAAATCCCTCAAAAATAAAAGTCATTTGGTTATGATGAGGTTTCAACCCATGTAGTGAAACAATGTAACACCAGCATTAGTAGAGTTATTAGTCATATTTGTAATAGTTCTTTTGAAGAAGGTATCTTCCCTGACTCACTCAAGAAGTCAATAATCAAACCGCTTTATAAAAAGGGGGATACCTCAAAAATTGAGAATTACAGACCCATTTCACTTCTACCAGCATTTTCAAAAATCTTTGAAAAAGCAATGTACAGAAGGGTGTATGCACATTTACAAAAAAATGACCTACTCAGTAAAGTACAGTTTGGTTTTAGACAAGGCGTTTCAACAGATTCAGCAATTTTTGCTTTTGTAAACAACATACTGGAATCAATGCATAAAAAATTAAATTCCCTAGGTATATTCTGTGATCTTGCTAAGGCTTTTGACTGTGTTGATCATGAAATTCTACTAGGTAAATTAGACCACTATGGAGTTAGTGGTAAGCCAGGACATTGGTTTAAATCATACCTGGAAAATAGAAAGCAATGTGTATCACTGAAAGATGTTAATACAGGAGATGTTATAAACTCAGAATGGGGTATAGTTAAATGTGGTGTGCCTCAGGGTTCAATTCTTGGTCCTCTGCTGTTCTTAATCTATATAAATGATCTCCCACATATACTAGGTGATAATGAACACATGGTGCTCTTTGCAGATGATACTAGCATATCCTTGAAAGACCCATCAGCACAAAACCTCGAAAACACAGCAAATGAAGTTATAAAGAAAATTAACAGGTGGTTTAATGCCAACAAACTAATACTTAATGTAGAAAAGACACAGTTACTTCAGTTTGTTACAAAAAATAAAACAAAGGACAGCTATAATGTATTATCAGAAGGAAAAGCAATCGATGAAAGCAGTTTCACAAAATTCCTGGGTGTATATATAGATAACAAATTGAACTGGAAACAGCATATTCAACAACTTCTTAAAAAACTGAATTCTGCAACATTTTCACTGAGGGTAATATCTAGAATAGCTAATATAGAAACCAGAAAGTTAGTATATTTTGCATATTTTCATTCCCTGCTCACTTATGGCATCTCATTCTGGGGAAACTCGTCACAAGCACAGAGGGTATTTAAATTGCAAAAGCGTGCTATAAGAACTATTTGTGGAGCAAACCCACAGACACCGTGCAGAAATCTATTTAAAAACCTGGGTGTTCTAACAATGCCAGCACAGTATGTATACTCTGTATTATCATTTGTAGTAGAAAATCCTGAACACTTCAATCTTAATGCTGACATACATAGCCATAATACTAGGAATAAATATAATATTCACAAGGATTACAAATCACTGTCAATTGTTCAGAAAGGGCTAACATTTACTGGAGCTTCCTTATTCAATGTATTACCAACAGAAATTAAATGTTATCTACAAAAACCCAACTACTTTAAGTCCAAACTGAAAGAGTTTCTGCTTCAGAACCCATTTTACTCTGTAAAAGAATTTTCTTCTTGGAATTTGGTAACTAAGAATGACTGATAAAATAGTATATATGGTGTATGGAAGGGGAAGGTGACAAAATTATCCACAATTACTAAAATGATATATGGTTTTTCTTTCTGTTGAAACTTGACAAATGAACTAATTACACTGTTTACAAAATTTCACTTATATATAGTAACTAACATGGGATAGCATGCACTCAAAAACTGCTGTGAAAAATTATTATATTAACAGGTTTTTAAGTAATTGACTGCTTATGAGTTGTTGGTAATATAATTGATATTGCTAATAGGTGTGTGTACTGTTCCACATAAATAGCAACTAACATAATATAATATGTAGTCACAAATTACAGTGAAACCTTACATGGTAACTGGTTGGTAAGAAAATAACTGTTTATTAGATGCTGGTAACAAGTGTATACACTGTTCCACATAATAAGTATTAATTAACTCGGGATTGTATTTGTAGATTACAGGAGATATTGGTTATACTAATGGGTTGTTGCTAACTTGTTGTCAATATATAATAATATTATCAATTATATAGTAATATTGACATTACTAATAAGTGTATGTACTGTTCCACATCCCCGAGATTATTCTCACATGGGATCAAAGTGAACATATCTATCTATCTATCTATCTATTTATCTTATAACATTGACACATTGAAATATGATAAAAAGAACTATGCAAAGCCTCTTCTTACAATTGCCAACATATTAACAAATAAACAAAGCATTAAAACACAACCACTTTTAAAATTAATCTTGAAGCAAACTCCCAATGTTAATTGGCAAGCAAGAAAGCTTCAGACTTGATTTTTTTTAAATGAAAGTTTCCTTCACAATGATCGGGAACCATAAATCAAATACAGTATTGACATTAACTGTATCCGATCTGAAATGCCGGGCGCCAGGATAATTTAAATTATCCACCAAGTGTGGCTTTAAGAAAGTCTGCCCCAGCTAGCTCAATATTTGGGGGTGCGAGAACTCCTAATCATTCAGTGGTCGTTACAGGGCTGTACTCAATGACCGAATAAAAGTACCACACTGCACTGTAGAATTATTACCGTGACGGCGATGTATTTCCCGCGACGGCGGAATTACTATAGCCCCTTGGCTATAGCGGATAATGCACCACGTCCGTCGGCAAGCGTACTGGATGCGTGCACAGCGACCTCACTGTACAGTACACGCTTGTCGACTCGCAGGTTCGATGCCAAGATGGAGCGATCTCCAGCTTCGGAAGATCCGCTCCTTCCAGTCTGAAGGCTCGGAGTCAAGTCCTCTCCAGCGTCCGCCGGAAAAAGCCTCCTCTCGTCGCTAGTGGTTTACATAGAGCAAAAATACACCGGCATTACAAAATGCAAAGGAAAGTCTCTCTCGATTGGTCCTGCCACTCTCAAGCTCCTCCTTCCGGCTGTCACGATAGGCGAACATTGTCTTTCTCGATTCGTGCGAACTCGGCATAGCCTCGGACTTATTCGTCACCTGTGACCTCTAAACTGCCCGTTCGAAGGCCTGGTGTTTGGATACGATCATTCACCCCAGTGTACAGTTTCCCCGGAGCCAAGGGATTTTACGCTTGACCAAATGCGTGAGAAAGGGTAGCTGGTGTCCATTGTCCCTGGCAGCCGGCGGCCTGTCGCGACAATCTGGCGCGTCTGGCTGAGAGGTCCCAAAAACATTGACAATCCTCTCCGATAATTCCTTTCTTATTCTTTTTATATATAAAAATATTATATATAAAAATGTACGGAATGACCCATATTTGGTCATTCTGTTACAATACTAACGATTAACGACATAGTCTAAATCCTCGGTACAAAATGTCATATTTGCCAGAAAGAATACTTTTATAAGCAGAAAACTGTACGAAGTAAACGAACAAACATTTCAACAAAATTTGAGTTGTGAAGTATTGAAGAAACCGTTTTCGACATTCAACGTGCAGCACAAAGATAACTTCAAAGAAGATTAAAGCAGTCAGTGAATGTAAAATTGCACCTACATTGCGCGATTGGCGCTGAATCATTGTTATTGGCGCTACAAAAGTTTCGATCCCAAACTGGGGCTTTCCTCACGTACGATTCGGGTTAAAATATCCGGCCCTTCTTCCTTTTCCGGCACACTGGGTGGACTGTTTTGATTTTCCGGCAGACGGTGTGCTGCTTCTCTGGAAAGACATATCCGCTGTTCCAGAGATGATTTAATCGAGGTTTGCGCTCTGTGGAGAGTTATGATTGTTGTTGTTGCAACACGTTTGTCTGTGCTCAAACTCTTCCACGTTTGTCTCATTCCATAGCCCTCCCCCCCTTTTGTTGAAGTTTTTGGGATGTTTAGTAAATATACTTTTTAAAAACCACTCGGTTGTGTTATAAATCCAGTTTTCTCCCTACGGATTCTATACCCTTCTTTTAGAGCATGACTTCAGTGGTTGATAGAGATGATTGCCTGCATCAGGTTCTTCCAAACTGTCAACGGAAACTTCGCCTATGATCGCTTTACGTCGAGAGTTTCGGCGCCGCAACAAACGGATGAACAAAATATGAATGAATAAACGCAAAATCATTTTGTAGGCATTGTTAAATTTTATGCATTCCTTCGCCAATGGTGTAAATAGAATTTCAGGTAAGCGGATATTGTGACAAAATCAAGTTTGAAGAATGCAGAAAAATGCATATATATCAGAAACTGGCCTCTGGTATTTCATAATGCTATTCTGATGTTTACTTTGGCACAAGGGAAGATATGCAACAGATGGAAATGATATTCTCGACGCACCTGCGGAAAATTAGTCTCATAATGAAGGAAAGCCGTGCAAGAAATTCTAGTGTAATGTGGTGGAACTTTCACGGCAGGCAAATAAATATCTCTTACAAAACTTTTCTTGTAAAAACTTGCGAGAGTGCTTCTAAATGAAAGTTATTTTCGTCCGTTCTACTAACTTCAAGAAGTTTGCTCGTACAGTTTTTACTTAGCAAAGGTCACGTCGTTTACTGAACCTGAGACCAATTTATACTAAAAATCAAATGTTGCGACATGTACGGAAGACGCTTGTATAAAGGTATTGTATTTTTAGGAAACGAAGAGGGCTGATAAAATGTTGTTGGTATTAAACCTGTCATCAGTTTACAATTCAGTTTCAAAGACGGAGGACGCTAAGCTCGTATGGAACCATCTAAACCAGACAGTCGAGTATTCCTGCGAATAGTTACTGTAACCAACAATCTCATTACAGTCACATACAGTGTCTGTTTTACAGCAGTATGCTGTACGTTTGTTAAATACTATATTTGCGTGCAAGTTATCATTGCCACAACAGTCATATTCCAAAGCTAAAGCATCATGGTTCACTGCATTGAATGGCAACTATGAACCTTATATTCTCCGATCTGGAAAGCGTGTCTTGGTTTGATTGTGTCCATCCATTAGCTTTTTGAACTTGATAACTATAGCTACAACCAACAAACGCGATTTATGACTACCTGACAAGGACTAGCAGGATCACTGGTTATTGCGCATTTCCTCTCTGACCTCTGTGTGAATACCAGGTTTATGAAGAAAAAACAGTATTGCTGCGGTTACGGTAGCATGTGATTTAGTACCAGCAATAGTATAAATGAAGTGATCTCGCGTTAAGATGTGTATTTAAAGAGAAAAATCGAGTTTCACGTTTTTTTTTTGTTTTTTTTTGGGGTGGGGGGTGGGGGAAGGGCCTTAACGGACCAAAAGACATCGGCTCATGTGCACAGGCGTCCGGTGTATAATTGTGACAGGTGCGACGACATGTGTCCTATCCGGAAATAAACTGAATTTCGTAAGAACCGGAGCATTTACACTATTAAAAAAATGCTGTGCTGCTATTAGTCTGCGAAGGGTGTAACTACTGTATGCGTCGAGAGTGATAAATGTATTTTTTGTGTGTGAATTGGGTAGTTTATTAGGGGGAGATTGGGGACAATTTCAGCATTCGCATAGATGATGCGGGAAACCTCCTAAGAGCTGCAGTCAGGATGGCCGACACGCGGAGATCAGGACACAATCCTGATACCATAATACAGGTACCTCCAAAATCCAGTGGGGTGGAGCCTTAACTGGTGGGTTCAAGTGTCCCATTATCTGATATACTTTTTGTAATCACAATTTTTCATAAAAAGAAAGAGGAAATCCAATACCGTTAAATTTATAAATTTAAGAAAATCAAGTACTTTTT
Organism: Vandiemenella viatica; assembly: GCA_031002005.1. Classification (NCBI taxonomy): domain Eukaryota; kingdom Metazoa; phylum Arthropoda; class Insecta; order Orthoptera; family Morabidae; genus Vandiemenella; species Vandiemenella viatica. Next base: position 101,393,005 of record CM061920.1, on the reverse strand, counting down.
ATTTTTTAATAGCTAAAACATATTTTTTTTTTTTTTTTTTACTTTTTGCTTTTCAAACTTTTTTCTCGTGTTGTTAATTCTCCACTCTCAGATTCTTATCAGCGATTGTTCTTTCTTAAAGAACTGGAAACGAAATTCTTTTTCGTAGCCCAACGGCTAATTTCTTCGCCTCTTAGACAGACTGTAGGGCTTCCAGTATCAGAACACACAATGCCACTTGCGGGTCGGATCAGAAGTGCCTGTGAGATAGAGTAATTAACAGGCTACAGCACCCCCTGCTTCCCAGCAGCAGTCAGAAGTACAATAACAAAGCTATACAAGCAGCAGACGGACGTGGAAATAGTGCATCAAGAGGAACGGCAGAAGCAGCAAGGCACGATTCAGTGCCGCCACAACTTCTAACAGAAGCTGCGGTAGCAGTAGCAACACAGGCAGTGCTGTTCGTACAAGCTGTCTCTGTAGCCGTGGCAAGTGTTTCTGTCGTAATTGCACACGAATTGATATGTACAGTAAGCAGCATTCCCAGCGACAGCCGCGTTTAATAGTATCATGATTAATGAAAACAGACCTGTCTTGTTCCGTTGTCAGTATTAAGAAAATAGTTTTCCTGCGTAAAAGTTCAGTTACTGAAAGATACTGATGTTCTTTTCTCTCGTACAATGAATTATTTTGGTCTACTTGTACCTCTTTCAAACGGAACCAAAATCCCATACATCGAACCAAAAATTCTTCCTAAGTTTCTTCTCGGCGAAGAAAATTAACTGACCTTATTAACAGTTTTAAATAACGTTTTCACAGAAGATGCAATTCTGAAGCCGTCCACGCAAAACAAAAAATTGACTACCTCAAGGAAGTGTTCTTGCCACAGCTTTATTTAACATCTACACCAATGATCAACCCCTAGACAGCCATTGCATTTCCTTTATCTACGCTGATGATGTTGCCCTGGCTGCTCAGCATGTGATTTTTGAAGCCGTCGAGGGTAGACTTACAATAGCTCTTGAATCCCTTGGAACTTACTATAAGCAGAATGACCTCAAGCCAAATCAAATAATAATAATAATAAAAATAATAAACGAAGTCTGTGCGTTTCACTTGCGCAATAAATGCGCTAAACGAAAGCTGAATGTGACCTGGAATGGATCGACTCTGTTGCACAGTGAAAACCCAAAATACCTCGGCGTAACTCTCAATTTTAAAATTTTAAAAGTTACTGTCGCAATGTCAGGATGAAAGTATCATCATGCAACAACATCTTAAGCAAGTTGACCTGATCTAACTGGGGAGTTAACCCTAGGATCATCCGCACCTCTGCCTTAGCATTAAGCTACTCCGCAGCATAGTATGCATGTCCTGTGTGGCAAAAATCCAGCCATGCTAAGACAGTAGACGTTGCGCTCCACACAACATGCCGGCTCATCTCAGGTTGTCTCAGACCATCGCCTGTGAGCAAAGCGGAGATACTAGCTGGCATCGCCCCTGGAGACATACGACGGGAAGTTGCCACCATCGTGGCAAGGCTTAAAGTGAACGACACCCCCTACATGGCTATACACCAGCGCCACCGAGACTTAAGTCCCGATCAAGCTTCATGCCGACTTCAAAGCAAACAAATGGTGCTCCAAGCAATGAAAGAATACTGGCTTGGGAGAAGATTATTATTACTTTTTTTTTTGTAACTGCTTTACGTCTCTTTTTTAACATCGAGGTCTTTTAGAGACGGGAAAGGATGGGGGGCAAGGATGGGGGCAAGTATGGGGGGCAAGGATGGGGGCAAGGAATGGGAAGGAATTCGGCCATGGCCTTTGGAAGGAAGCATCCCGCAATTGCCTGGAGTGATTTGGGGAAACCATGGAAAACCCAAATCTGGATGCCCGGACGGGGATTCGAACCACCGTCCTTCCGAATGCGAGGCGAGAACGCTAACCGTTTTGGGAGAAGAGAGTGCAACATGAGTTCGAGTGGATCAAGCCAAAAGAGGGTCTACCACCTGGGTCTGAATAACCATGGCCCATATGGAAGTCGTTAAACAGGCTTCGAGTTAGAGCTGGCCGCTGCAAAAATACTCTTGCCACTTGGAGATACCTGGGAGATCAGCCAGATTCCACATGTTCGTGCGGGGAGAGAGAAACCATGGTACATCTGCTGTTTTGTGCACAAATCGGAATAAATTTATTTCAATTTGACCTCCAATTAGCTACTGACAAAACCATCGCATTGGCGGAAAAGCTACCACATATCTGATGCTGTCATCGACACGAGAAGAAGAAGAAGACTTCTGAAAATAAATAGCTACTACTTCCAGATGATTTTCGAAAAATTTTCATGTGTCTCGACGAATACATATCGAGCACAAGACGAAGTAGTATGCGAAATGTTTCATGCTTAAATTTCCTGCAGTACTGGAGTTCTTCGGCTGCTAACAGAGTATAAGGAACCAATACAACTAGTTTCCATTGACTTCGTATCCAACAAAAAGCCACCTTGTTAGATCCTAAGACACCTAAAATACTGTTTAAATGCTTACTTCCGCTGTACAATCGCCTTGAACATTGTGGGGTGAAGCCCTTTGTGTATAACGGTCGGATTTAATGGTCATACATTTAATTAATACCACTGTGAACGATTAATAACTAATACGTTCTCTAGGGGTCATTTGCAATGACCTAGCGGATTTTTAGATTATTTTTATTAACTGTCGAATTTTCACAATTAGTGGACAGATGGAAGATAGCTGATACGGCAGCCCTTTTACAACGACCTCAGCGTGTTAATTCTGGCCCACTGAAGGGTCATGTATGAGACGGGTACAAAAGATATAAACGTGCTCGACCGAGCGGTTGCTAACACACCACTTCCTAGCGGATAGTTATAAAAGACTTCATCATGACCTGCGCCATCCTAGCGGCCGTGAAGGCACAGATTCATCTTTGAAGAGAAAAAACGAACAGATTCATGGCACCAAGAAAAGATACAATCTCCACGACTACTGTGTTTCCAATAGAGAATGCTCAAGAATATTTATATATATTTCACTTGTGGATTTACGCCCCGTTAACATCTAGGTCATTAGAGGCGGGATGGGATTGGGGACAAGGAACGGGAAGGAATTTGGCCATGGCCTTTTTGAAGGAAGCATCCCGGCTTTCACCTGGAGTGATTTGGGGAAACCATGGAAAACCCAAATCTGGATGCCCGGACGGGGATTCGTACCGGTGTCTTTCCGAATGCGAGACCAGAGCGAAGAAGAGTCTGGACTTTGTTCCCGATTTCTAGAACATTCTAGTAACTTTTTGGAACATTTTGCAACATTAACCAATAATATCGAACATTCTGGAACATTTTAGAACGTTCAGAAATATTCTGGGCAGTCAGGACCACGTCGGCACTCGATTCCCATCTGCTTCACCAACTTCTCATAAGAAGTCCATTGATGCGATGGGCTCTTTTGACGCCCGTAAGAACAAACTCAATCCCTGCATTTCCAGACCGAAACTTTCTTCGTGGATGGGGGACGTAGGGCTACTATATCAAATAACCCCTATGCAGCTGTGAGGATGTGTTGCGGAGTTACAGCTGCATGCTAGGACAAACCTCGTTTTTACATTCGTCATTTATATTGATTTAATTTAAAGTGTTTTAGAGATCTTGTACTGATATTTATTTCAAAGTTTTGCTAGACTTATATCTACAGAAATTCCAATACGAAATTCATCGAAACGGTTTAAAACAACTTTTGTTTGGAAATACCGCCAATATACAGTCACATACTGAACATACAACATCCGAATTCGTGAAGGATAATAGTAAAACGTTCTCGAAATCTCCAGTGCCGTAGATGCTTGGCTATCTGACCAAAGTGTCCTACTAACCAATGATGATGAACTAATTTTTTTTTTTTTTTTTTTAACTGCTTTACGTCTCTTTTTAACATCGAGGTCTTTAGAGACGGGAAAGGATGGGGGGCAAGGATGGGGGCAAGGAATGGGAAGGAATTCGGCCATGGCCTTTTGAAGGAAGCATCCCGGCATTTGCCTGGAGTGATTTGGGAAACCATGGAAAACCAAAATCTGGATGCCCGGACGGAGATTCGAACCGCCGTCCTCCCGAATGCGAGGCGAGAACGCTAACCGTTACACCGCCCCGCTCGGTCCGAACTAAAATGATGGCTGATTATCATGCTGAAGTGCAAAAACGTTAAAGAACAAAAGAAGATTATTTCACAAAAATTACAAAATCAGACGTTCGTTGTTCAATTGAATGGTAAAGTTTGCCATAACAATCAAATGACTACTGACCCTACTCCCTGTTTGATCTTGCGGACTTTGGTAACATTTACAATATTTGTACAATAATTTCCCTCATTTGTATACTCCAAAACAAAGTTTCAATCACCACAATTGTGTGAAGATTGATTTATTCTAATGCTCAGTAATTTGTGATGAACAATTGAAAATTGTGAAAAGAATTTACATTTACTTAAAAAAAAAATTAGCTGCGTCGTTACCAACAAAGCAATAAACCCAAAATGCTTCTTGCCTCATCGCTCTGTCCTGCTAGTTTCCTTTAAACCATTTGTTTATATTTCATTTCAGCTCATTGTGCGAGAAATGAGTTTTATAGCGAGCTGGACAGACTAAAACTACGGTGTGCTAATACCTCGTTGAATAATTAATGTTGCGTCAGAATTTGCTGCGATAAAAACAGTCTGGGTCCATGTGATATGCATAGACTTGCGTCATTTACTTTAAAATAGCTGCACGATTACAACCAAATGAAGGATCTGTCCAGAATATTGTTTAATATTCTTTAATGACAACAATGTTCGGTAGCATATGTTTGCTATAACTGTTAGAAATCTGAATTGAATATACATATCAGAAACGATAGTTAAAACGTTAGTAAATGAAAAGAAGTTTTCAATTTCAGCCCAAATTTTATTTTCAAAATAAATTATCATGGCCAGAGCAACTTCAAGGTCAGCCCATTTATACTGTAGTACTTTATAGAAATATTATTGGTGAACTAAAAATTATATTCATATGGAACAGATAAAAAACAATGTAATTTTGTATATGGTATTCAATCCGGCAACTGCTATTTCAAGTAAAGGCATTCGCTCATGTCAGATTCTGTATACTCACAGTTTCACATGATACACTGTCAGTTTCACATGATTCTGTCTGTGAAACATATATTTTTCCAGATGAAATTGGGAATTCATCGCAAATTGCGCCAGTGAGAATTACAGAAAACTATTAAGTAAATTAAAAATAAACCTCTATATACGAGTGTAATCACAAATTAGTTTTACACGGAAGTAAGATTCTATGGTTTATCGTCTCACATATATTACCCACTTGCTATTATACACAGGAAATAAAAATTCGTGGAAACTATATTGCGTATTAACTATTTTCATTTATATAACCTTTATCTTGACGGAATAGTAATTACCGTGGTTGAGTATGTAAATTACGTACAAAAGATAAACGACCTTCAGTCCGGATTTAAAATCAGTTGTTCATTTACAAGTCTTTAAAATAGTTTCCAAACGTTGGCTGTTGTACAGAATGATGAGACCAGACTTTGTATCCTACACAATAAACAAGAGCGAGGTTTTTATTTCTGTAACAAAAACTCTCAATTGTTCATATAAATGAAAAAGGTTGCGGTAGCCATTCAATTATTGTCAGCCCTGCTTGTTTGACCTAGCGGAACTCGCTCTTTAGGATGTATTTGCACAGTTATTTACCTCTCTTGTATTTTCAAAACACTGCTTCATTGGCAACCACTGTTACAGGAGATGAGCAACCAACTCTATATTACTTTTACGAAAAAGCAATATGAAATGCGAGATGGCGAATAAAAGGAATAGGCTGCGAAAGTCACACCACAGGCATAAAAACACGTAGCACGAGTCTTTATTACAGTCGTTCAATATGGACACTGCAGACTGCGTACGGAATTTATTTGAGACTGTATTCCTTAAACCTCATACAATAAAATTTGAAGAAACGGGATAAAAGGATCGTTTTATGACGCTTTTGACGGTTACCAGAAGGATATCAATCATACGACTGTTTCTTTTTATCAAATGCTTGGTGTTTGACTTAGCCACGGTAATGCAACATGTCGGCTAGTGTTTAATTTAATTGCAATGGAGCACAGGCTCCGGTGGCAATTTCCCTACACCCCTTCTTTATATGGAGTGTTACTTCATATAGAGGAGAAACCAGTGGGCTCTGTTTAAAGATCTGTTTATTTAAGTTAGCAGCGCATTATGAGTATGAGAAGACTGAAATGAACGAACAATAATCACGATCGGAATGAACAAAAATGACTTAAATCAACAATCGCCAAATCACAGAATCATTACTATCGTTTTAGTTTCTAATCAAATACAAATCGAAGTCATGTTTCGTTCTTTGAAAACTACCGCGAATTATTTATTTCATGGATAGTTCAACGAATGTTCTGAATATTACATAGTAATAATATTACTTTAAATAGTTACCTGTTATACAGCTAAGAACTTTAAATGTTCAAAATAGCTTTGGTGAAAATTTCGTGACTCGTATGTACTAACCGGTACCTAACAATGTGACTTATACCAGTGTTTTTCAACCTAGGGTTCAGATGATACGCAGGCAGAATATTATAATTAAATTAAAATCAATATTAAACATTAATCATTATTCAAATAAAGATATAGTAAAAATAGTAAACTACGAAAAATTGTTTACAAAAATTGTTATAGTACTTGTACTGTGTAAGGCTATAAAAGAATTTAAGTCGTAAGCCTATAAACCAAACTTTATAAAAGCCATGAATATTTCAACGACCAGGAAAAAACTGGTATTTCCTGTACGTGAGAATATGCCTGCATTCCAGCTGGCGTTTATTTAAGAATTAAGTTAATGGTCGTTTTAAGAGGGCATATCGTAGGTATAGGTCTTAAAGACCCCGATGCCTGCTGATATCAATTAATAGGGTTAGTAAATAATATACTTATACGTAAGCAATTAGACCTATATAAGTTAATGATCCCGAGAATTGTTTTAGTCATTATACTGGTCCTCCCTGTGTAAAAGATTGACTTATACAGTAACACCCTTAATCATTTCTCCATCTTCGCTGATGTTAAGGAATCATATCTATTCAAGCCCGCTGAGAGACGGCAAAAATATTTTCCACTAAGCTGACTGCAGCAAAGAACAAAAATTATTTGAAGTTATTGGAAATAAAGGAAATGCACATGAAACTTTAGTTACAGATCGCAATGTGACAGGCTTGAAGCGGTTGGTAAACTTTTGTAGTTCGTGCTTGCTTGCTTCCTCGTGAAAGTCTGTCTTAGAACCCGCATCATCTCGGACGTTCGTGCAGCACACTCGATAACAATAGATTCGCACCGAGTGGTTCCGTGTTGTAGCGTTGCCTGCACGATCCGGGCGGCAGATTATGCCCAACGATTTTAACGTTTAAGATAAGCGCAAAGGCGTCGGAAACAGAGCAGCAGATAGCAGACGGCAAAGCAATCAGCAAGTCGGGGTAGAGAAGACAATGGGAAGTAAAGCCGGTGAATTATTGGTATCGGCCGCTCGTGAAGCAGCTGTGCGCTAAGAGAAGGCAGGCGTTATATCCGAGTCAGATTTAGGTCTCACACGTATGCATATAACATAATAATCACGATGGGCGGGTGCATTGCAGTTCTCTATTTTACAATATCACGCATCATGCCCGTTGCTTAAATGGGGAAGACATTTGTTCCCTTCCCAAACTATCGCTGTTTGGAAAAACGAAGAGATTAAGTGCAGGAAAATTCTTGGAGAAAAGTCTTAATCTTATCATACTTTAGACAATTTTACACTTAACTTAGGAAAACAATGATTAAAAAGAATGTGTATGCGTTAGAAGTTTTTATGGATGATATAATCTAAAAATAACTAAAAGTTACCAAAAAATATTTGCATGGCGATGTTAACATATCTTCAATATATTCCTCTAATTTTTTTGATGAAGTTTTAAAGAATGAGACGAACGGTCAGAAGTGGTATAAATTTTCAAATCCCCGGAACCATGAATCAACAATTTCTTTTGAACTTATACGAAACACAGTGAAAATATTTGGGCTGGTTAGGAAGAATTAACTCCTCACAAATAATTAATTGACGCGTATTTCTGTCTCTGATTGTGTGCACCCATATATAACTACAGAAAAACTCATTCAATATGCATGAAGATTTTTAAACAAAAGATTTCATTATCTGGCCAGCGTTCAGAACACCTTTTACTATGATGGATGTAACAGGCATTCAGCAGTGCAAGTTATTACTGAACTAGGCCTACAAAAATCGCCATGATAGAGGTACTTGTAACACGTTACTTTTGCTGGCATAGACACGTCATTATACTGTATGTATGATTTAATGAGGATAATATATACATATAGTAAAACTGTAACCAGTGAAAAGTTTCTACATTAATTTTTAGTGATTTGGAGAAACCATGGAAAACCCAAATCTCGATGTACGGACGCGGATTCGAACCAGCGTCCTACCGGATGCGAGACCACAGCGTTAGTGATAATCCTGCGAGTAAAGCGGGATATGATTCATTTTGGTATGAAGTAAGAAAGCTGATAATTTTAATATAATTTGTCCACAAATTACAATCCATTTTTCTTTGAACACGATTCAAGCAAAAACTATTGGTCAGATTTACTCACTTCTCACTACGCACAAGCGCCATGGTATTACACTGGAATGAATTTTTAATAAAAAATGGTTAGAGCCCTGACACGATTCCTGCTGATTATTGTGTAAGATAACCCCCTGAATCTCAATATGACACCCCCCCCCCCACAGTTTTGGGGGGAGACCCCCTCCTATTTTTTATCTATTTTTGGTAATTTGGAGGGATGAAAAAGATTGATTTAGCATTTGCATTTCATCTTGTAAAATAATAAATGTAAAAATTAAAATAATAAATGTAAAGAATAATAAGTAAATATGAAGTACTTTCAATTGATGCTTAAATTTTAATGTTAGCATTAGTTAGAAGTTTCTCGTACAAAAAACGAACAGTACTCTGCCAACATACTCGCATTCCACTTCCCTGAAAATCTTCTCTCGAACTTAATGATGTCTAGATGTAACCGTTCCCCGTGTTCATCCGAAACTAATCCTAAATTTTCAGTCCTAGTGTGAGTGAAGGAAATCCACTTTAAGAGACATGTTGGACCCCTTGTTCTTGTGTGCTGGCAGCAATTCCTCGACATTGCCGACGGAATCGTCAGTTTTGTTGTTACCCAAAATGTTCTTACACATGTTTGAAAAGCAAGCCAAAATCGATTTTCTTCAGGTGTTCAAGAAACGTTGTATCTTGGAAAAAGTGTCTAATCTGTGGTCCCACGAAAAATCCTTCCTTGGTTTAGCCTCACTAAAAAAAGGATATTTAGTTTTCAAAAATTGAAATGAATCACTTGTCTTATCAGTTGCTTCACAAACTGTTTAAACAATCTGAGTTTGATGTTCAAAGGCGGCAAATAAATATTTTCCTTTCGTACCAGAGGATCGCGAGCAACATATCTTCCTGGCAGAGGCCAGTTTTGCCCGAGCTCGGCTGTTCCGTTCACATAGGAAGCAGCAGTACTTTGTGCAGCCTGATTGCAGGACCGCAAGTAGAGCAAAAACTTTTAAGTCAACACAAAGTTTCTAATTATAATAATGATAACAGATTTTATCAAGGATTGTGTTAGTATTTTCATAGTTAGAATTTTAGTATCATTCATATCCACAGCGTATGCAACCGGGGGCTGATGGTAACTTATTCCCGTTGGCTAACAAGACAACTTTCAAACTCGTCTTTGATGAGTCAAAATCCGTCTCAGTTTGTCTGGGTCACATGGCAATCAATTCTCTCAACAATGCATTTGAATTAGGGCAGAACACTAAGCCTTCAGTCTCCCGAAAAAAAGTAATTTCAGGGTTGACTGCCTGGTCCTGTAAGAAGAGATGTTTACGCCCTTTTGTAAGAGATTCCACCGCTCAAGTCGAGATCGAAGAAGTTGAGATTTATTCCTAGGTAACTCCAAATCCCCGAAGAAATCATTCAGTTCCGACTGAGGAACGTGATGAATCCTATGTAGGTTTTGACAGCGGCAGCGTAGTACAGTACAGTAATTCCTCCGAACTCTTGCTAAATATTTTTATTTATGATTGCTATATATTTTTGGGGGTTTGGGGGAAGGTGAGGTTTTTTTTCAGTTTAAGGGGGCAACCTCCCTAAATCTTTCTCTTTGCTACAAATATTAATGTTTTAGCACTTTTCAGCTCTCTACCCCTCAGAAGAAATGTAAAGGCTAATATAATCCTTTTCAATCTAAATTATCGAAAAATTGATAAAAATTGGTGGGTGGGGGGAGTGGGCCTTTCCCGAAAACTATGGGTGATGGGGAGAAAACGGGGGGTAATATTTGGATTCAGGAGGTCAGTTTACATATTAATCAGCAAGGATGGTGACAGGGTCGATATTCGTGCAGATCAGTGTTATTAGTAGGAGTTTTTCTCACTGGAGGTGTGTCAACATCATCGGTTTAACAGAGAGGTCCAAGTGAATAATGTTGCTTTTAGCTATAAAGCAGTCTGCTGGATCATATATGTATCTTACGTGTTTCACACTGTATCTTGTAGTTCTGTAACGATTGGTCCAATTGAAGTGCAGGTAAAAATATCACAGATATGTTGTATAGATTCGTATAAACTATATTTTATCACGCTAGATACAGCAGATAATTAGAAATATATAAAAATCGGCATAATACATCGTTTTGGAATGTGCTACAGAACCAAATCGTAATGATATGTCACAATGTTCCTTGAAAATTGAATCGGCCAAACAAAATACTTAAATGATCAACTTTCTAAAAGTATGTCAATTGCCGGCATTGTAGCTAATGCCAGCTTACTGTAAAATTGACAGTATACCATTATCTGTCAGCTTCATAAAACAACACAGCGCAGTGCATAATGCAAATTTCACATGGAGTTCTGCATCTGACAGCAGGCATAATTACTACTATATGAAGCAATTTAGCTGAAAAATATACACTGCGTCGTTAGTTAATTCATGCAGAAGCTATTGAAAGTTAAATTAGAAAAGCATAAAATAAAAACTAATTAATGAATGATCACTTTAAAGGGCATTTTGGTTAGTTTAACGTATTATGTTTAAAGTAATCCACTACAGTATATCTGTCTTAAGCTATTAAGCTTAAGCGTCAAATAAATTTTACTCTGCACCTGGCAGTCAAAAATTAGTATAAAAGTTCGGAATTATTTTTCAATGTACTGAGTTGAAGAATTATAACAAACTTATCTAAAATAGATTAAAAACTAATAGGAAAATATTAAAGGATAATAATATATAGTCTCGTAATTATGTTGACCATAGCATAAACTGACAAGATATAAAACGCAAGTCGGTCTGGTCATAAGTAGCCATAAAAATAATTGATAACTTCTTTTCTCCCGATTGTCATTCGAGTTAAAAGCTGGTACGGACTTTCATTGACCGCCCTGTTGGTTCACGCAAATAGTGTCCTGCAACTGGCATGGTATTGGCTGGTTCTAGTCCTAGTTTCCGAAATGATTAGCATCATCAGGCTGGGAGAGGTGGTGGTGTACTATCCCCATTCATTAGATTTTGTACTCGTGGGTTGAATCCAAAACCTCTCAAGGAGAGAGGGTATTCACCATTGTCGGAACTTATTGCTACGCAGGATGATGTTGCTAAACTTCGTGGCTCCTAGGTGTCTCTTGAAAGAGTAGGCTTGTATTAGTAGTCTCCGAGTTTCACCACCTTCCTTCTTTCAGTTCTTTTTCATTACACGAAGAACACATCACATGGAACACTGGCACACGCATTAGAGTCATCCAACTTTGCAGTATCATGAATTTTGCCGCACCAAGGAAGGCAACTGTAACCTAATCCGCCGCAGATTGCTGTCGGGAGGCAACCGGACAGGGGTATGACTAAGAACTAACTTGGATTTGCCCTTTTATATATATATATATATATATATATATATATATATATATATGGCCTTCGGTTGTTGTGACCGTTTTAGCCAGCTACAATTTGTTTATGTTCCAATTGCTGTATCAGGGTTTCATTATGATATTGTTGACACTACAATGAGGACAGTACAAGACGAACACAACACTTAATTAAAACCACCCATGCCCGAGGCCGCACTCGAACCGGCGGCCCTTGCAATGCGAGGCCAGCGCGCTAGCCCCTACACTGCCAGGACCGGCGGGGTTTGCCAATATTTACACCATACTCCTTTACCTCAGATTTCTTTTCAGTGATCTTGGATAATCCTTGTATGGAACGTTTTCAAATATCAAAAGGAAAATCATTCCAGTTGTAGAGAATTCACAACTGGGCTGTTTATGGGAAAACACGATCAAAGAGAAGATGGAATGAAGTACGAAACATGCCTGGTAGTTATCAATTCAATAAAATTTCGACAGTATGTTAGATGATTAAAATAACGGAGTAGCAAGAAGAAATATTAAGAAAACTTGTTCACTGTGTCCACGTAATTTTATAATCTCGAAAATATACCTTTAAATGTTAGGAGATGCAGCAGTGTGAGCATTCTTTTTTCAATACATACAATTTTATTTCACGTTTTTCACCTTAAAGATTTACCATACGATTTTTAACTAAATGGAGATATTTAATGTAAAATGAAATTCTATGAAATATATACGTAATGAAAGTATTTCGTCAAATTTGCTTAGCTGTTAAATAATATTCGCAAACTCGGTTTTTTAGTAACATCTTTGGCTGATATTAATTAAATTTTGGCACGTGACTTCAGCGTTTATGACGTCAGCGTCTGTGACGTCAGCGTTCGGTAAAGTCAGCGTTCCGTGACGCAGCGTGATCTCCACCCAATAGCTATCGTGATGACTGGAAAAGGATTGAACCAACGGAATTATGTACAGATTCAAATTTCACCAAATGCTGGATGAAAACTAAAGTTCGTTCCGGATTTCGGACCTACGCGGTTTCAATTCCCGGTCTGATTTTCCATGGTTAAATGCTGGAAAAGTTACTGCATAACGGTATGACGGAATTCCTTACCAGTCCTTCCTCAATATCCTCTGCCGAATTTGATGTACTGAATATTGACGAGTCGAAAAGCTGTAAAAAATTATTCAAACAACCGGTTCTAACTAAAACGCCGCCAACGTGTAGTTGGGGAAGTTCCACGGGTCTGGGTTATGCCATCTTAGGCCTGATGTTCAAGACGTTGGTTTACAGGCGGTTTTTTATAATCAGTTTTAAGAGAAGTAGAATGTACATAATGCTTTTCACATGCCCGTTGTGAATGATTTGCTAAACCTTTGGGGGAGGGGGAGGGACGGAGAAACTGAGAGAGTGGCAAACGGAATATATCATTAGCGAGTCTATCAAGAAAGAAAAGTGAAAAATTGAAGAGTTTTTATTTTAATATTGGATGTGGCAGTCCTGACGGAAAGTGTTCCGTGTGTTGATGGATAGGTTGCGGAACAAGGAAATCAAAGTTGACCAATGTAAGTTTTGAGAAAATTGAATGAATGATTTGGCAATGTAGAAGTTACAGAGGTTGGACAAAAAAATATGAACACCTGACATTTACATACTACTTTAGTAATATGGTGTTGGGCCACCTTTTGCTTGCAGAAGTGCTGCAAATTCTTCGCGGAATAAATTTGCAGAGTGTCTGAATAGTTTCCAACGGAATATTGTTCCATTCTTGTACCAAAACATTCGCCAATTGCTTCAATGATGTTAAAGGTGGAAATCTGTTCCTTATCCTCTGCTCCAAAACTCCCCACAACTGTTCAATTATATCGAGGTCTGGCCAGAGAAGATGTTTGATGATATTCTGGAGCTCCCGCCATAGTGTTTTTGTCGAAGCATTATTAGTCAGGTCTGTGTTGAGTTCTGCTGTCACTTTTGCCGCGGTAGTTTGGTGTTGTCTGGCCACAATCCTTTTTAATGTTCGTCGGTCTCTGTCGATTAACTTTGGTTTTCGTCCACTATTCCTCTTCTCCGACAATGGTTTACCATGCTTTGTGTGTGCTATCATTACCGTGGCTACTGTCGCTCGTGAGACGTTAAACAGTTCAGTTGTTCTTGTCACAGACACTCCCGCTAACCGAGCTCCAACAACTTGCCCTCTTTCGATGTCTGAGAGATCACGCATTTCACCGATCGCTTGTTAAATCCATCACAGAACAAAGCGTTTAATACACTGACACATAACCTACAAGACCTGCCATGTCAACTATGCCGTACATGCGCATAGCAGTATTCACACGGAAGTAATGGTACCAACAAGCAACAACCTGTACTCTATCGCTTGGTGTTCATATTATTTTTTCCAACCTCTGTAGGTACCACTTTCTGTAAGCGTCTAATAATAATAAAACTATGAGGATAAAATGAAGGCAGTAGGCATTGTGCTCATTTAAATACTGTGTAATATTAGTTTTTGGGGTTCCAAGTTTGCAGAATGAATTGGTGTAGAATCTCGAGAAGAATAACGGATACTGGACAGATTTGCTATTCATATTGTAGAAGGAAGAATCAAGTTATCATGCAAACAAAATGGTAGTAAAATTCCGGGAGCTTAGAACCCGGCAAGAACAATGTTTTGACTTGCAAATCTAGGTAACACAGGCTCAGTGAACAGTGAAACCGGCTGTTGCGTTTAATGCAGTCGTAAAGGCCACGCGTCGGGCGTGAACTCCAGGAAGTAAGCACCTGCTCCCCCAGCGCGTTTAGTGTAAATTGAACCCGTGACACTACGAGTCTTTCCTGTAAAATGTTGACCGTAGTGTTAATTAAGTTTGTGTAGCACGGGTGCCCTTTAATCTGAATATCATTTAATTAATGATAAAAGATAAAGTGACAAAGATATGAAACGAATTTATTTGAAGGGATTTAAGGACTACATAAATACGGCTGCTTTCTACCATCGGTCTGTTATTAAAATTGTATATTCATTTATTTTTCCGTAAGTAAGTATGGTTTATTCCCTTTAAAAAAAAAAAAAAAAAAATAGGAGTCAAGTTTTGTCAGAATTTTTACAGTTTTTAACGAACAAAGCTTTTTAGCCGTATTTTTATAAGTAACTAATTTCGCCTTTTATGGGCTATTATTTTGTTTAGTGATTTTTACGAGAAAGTTTTTGAACAGATTATGTATTTTGAGTTCAGCGTAAAATTATTGTGCTTGTGGGTAATTAGCGATTGTAACGATTATTAATTTTCATAGGTGAACAGGTAATCGCTCTGCCAACAGCAGTTATTATATTTTGAGGTGGTTTCAAGTTATTTGAAACAGTTTATAGTGTGTAATTCCAAGGCTTTTTCATTACTAATATTAATTGTAAAAGCCATTTTACTACTATTTCGAGTTAAATAAGAATATTAAGATTGTGTTAGCCGGCCTCGGTAGAATAGGGGCTAGAGTTCTAGCACCGCGTGCCGAAGGTCGTCGGTTCGAGCCCGGCCGCGAGCATGGGTGTTTAATTGTTGTTTCTGTGAATGTTATGTCCGTCCTGTGATGTGTTTAATTAGCTGGTAAAAATTCATACTGGAGAAACTGAAAGCACCGAGTGACATATAATTACTATTAAGCTGGCTGTATGGCCTAAGATGCCGAAAGCCATCGAAAAAAAAAAAATGTGTTAAGATAATCTGACAATAGCTGATTATTTGATCTAATTTACAAAGATTTTTATCGTTATCGATCAGTCGTAATTGATTAGTGGTCGCCCATGGTATACTCATTATTGAATGACATTCCATGCTCTGTGCGAACTAGCAAAGTCTTTCGCCTAACCACAACGTAGAGCGATGTGGTGGTTTGGTGATAAAGGCGTCTGACTGAAGATCGAAAGGTCCCCGGTTCTAATCCCGGTCTCGATTGGAATTTTCAAAGGCCTTAAACCCGATCCTACCTTCTGACACAGCTTACATTGTTGGAATTCAACTTTAAACTATAGGTCCTTTTTTTTATTTAGCACACATTTTTACAGCCTAGTATCTAGAAACTAAAATAGACCTTAATTTAACACAACAGTTTTACATTTGATATTTCAACAGATAATTTCACAATGAATAATTTCAATTTTTGTTATGTATGGATTTTGGCAATATCTGTACAGTCTTTTCTTGTTGGCAAGATACATACGATTGTTTCGCTGTTAACGTTGATTAATAAATTGAACGATTCTTTCTTCGAACAGTAAAATTCATTTTGATAGTGGTAACGGTACCAATCATTTCGGGCGGTACTTAATTCACTAACTGCATTTTAATTAAAATTTTAAAGATTTTTAGCTTACATGTGTTCGTGATGAGATGGGCCTTTCTCATCGAAAACACTCTGTCGTCTACTATTAGTGTGGAAATGTTATTAATCTTCATAATTCTACTGGGGCTGTTCTGGTGATTATCGACAGCTAATTGTCCACATTAATTAGTGTAATGCTGATATCTTGGCTACCTCTGACAGATCATATTAAGGGCTACTTTGGGCGGATGGCATCCTGACACCTGTGTATTGCCGTCTAAAGTCATCACTGTTCCATTTCAAAACTGAAATATTTATTAGCCTCTTGTGATGGATTTCCATTATTATACTTTCTACATCATCTGCAGAATACTGTGTGACGTTATAACCGTGATTTCTTCAGACGAAAACAGATAAAATTTTATCACATTAAAAACAAAAATAAAGTTTAAGCTGCTCCAAATATTCACATCTGTTGTTTCGTCAATAAATGAAATCTGAAGACTCATTTTAAGTTAATAGTTTTGAGACTATGGGAAAATATAATTGAAATAGCTCTGACTTTAGGTGATACTCCAATGATGTCTGAAATTACGGACTTTTCGCCGAAGATTATTTTCTGTAATTTCATCTATTCTCTCTTTCATAGGTGTGGGACGGAGAGTAAGCTACAAAGTCTGATGAACAAAGGCACTGACTTTCTTTGGCACATAGTCTGAATTAACGATGACGTTTTCTCACATGGACCATAATTAAAGAGTGACGAACATGACACCACTGACAGCAAAATACACAGTTACGAACAACGCTCAGGACAGAATTGTCCAGTTGTAATCACCCACCATAGTCCTTTTGGAGAGACGACTTTCATATATAATCCGTTTCGGAATACGATGTGTTTTGTATAAGTAAGACGGTTCGAACAGTGTCATCACTATTGACCGAGGTATTCAGCACTCATTTTACCTGCCGAAGCATCTTCTACGTTAACTACGTAATAACTAGTCTTCATACATTCCCTTATTGGACATATTTTTCGTTCTAACACAAAATTTAATTTTCTTCTCTTTTATTAGCTTTAATGTCATTAGTCAGCTCTTACTGCCAAAATCATTGACTAATCTAAAACAAGCATCATCTAAGATCTTCGTTAATAGGTACGTCAAAACATAGAATGACTTTACTTGCAACTTAGAAATGAATTTCTTAATCCATTTTACTTTTATTGGCATATTATCTGTACATACTTTTTTTTTTTTTAGCTGTATCATGACTTTCTTCAGCTATCAGAATTTATATCACGATCTTATTAAAAAACATATCATGATGACATGAAATTTAAGATTAAATGTAAATGGTTTTATCTCACTTTCTAGTAGCGGAGCCGTCATACACTTATCAGTCAGAAAATTATGACCAACTACCTACTATCGATATAAACCCGTCCAGGCGATAGCACCATCACCTGTCGAAGAATGACTGTTAGTCAGACACACGCACGGTGCATGTAGTATCAGTGAGCGTGTTATCCGTGTTTTGAATGTGGAAGGCACGCTATCTATTTGAATTTGACCGAGGGCAGATTGTGATGGCCCGGAGGCTCGGCAGGAGCATTTCGGAAACTACACGACTGGTCGGGTGTTCGAGGAGTGCTGTGGTGAGTGTTTTCAACAAGTGGCGAAACCAAGGTGAAACCACGTCCAAACGTCGAGGGTTCATTAAAGATGTCGGACGTCGTAGACTGAGCGTACTGGTGAAACAGGACAGGCGGCGAACTGTGGCGGAACTAACATCAGACTTTAATGCTGGACAGAGCACAAGCGTGTCTGAACACACAGTGACCGAACACTCCTAACGTTGGGCCTACGCAGCCGATGAGCCATACATGTGCCAATGTTAACACCACGACATAGGCAACTACGAGCGAAATGGGCACTTGACTATAGTCACTGGATGTTGGCGCAGTGGCAGAGCATTGCAGGGTCTGATGAATCCCGGTACTTTCATCACCATGCTGATGGGTCCAGGGGAAAAGGTTCTTGATACCTGTCCTGCGGGACGGAGACAAGCAGGCGGCGGCTGAATTATACTCTGGTGAACATTCACGTGGGCATTCATGGTTCCAGTGGAGCTCGTGCAAGGCAACATGACGGCCAATAAGTATCGTACGTACACTGGTTGCAGACCACGTACACCCCTTCATGACGACCAAGTTTCCCAACGCCAGTGGTATTTTTTAGCAAGATAATGCGCCATGTGACAAGGGCAGGAGACTGATGGAGTGGTTCGAGGAACACAGTGACGAGTTGCAATTGATGTGTTGGCCCCCAAACTAGTCAGATCTGAACCCAATCGAACTATTTGGGATGTGATTGAACGTGGCGTCAGAACTTATCGCCCTCCTCCACCGAATTTACTGGAATTAGGTGAGTTGAGTTGTGTGTGCAGATGTGGTGCCAACTCCCTCTAGCGGTCTACCAAGGCCTCATTGTTTCATGCCAAGACGCGTCGCCGCTGCTATCCGTGCCAAGGGTGGATATACCGGCTATTAGGCAGGTGGCCATAATGTTCTGGCTGATTAGCGTGGAAAGTGCTTTGTTTAGTGTAATGTAAAGTACTTCCTGCATCATGATGTTCTTATTATTTTATTCTAATTTTTGAAGTTAAATAACCAAAGCAAAATTTACAAAAAAGATATTAGAGGATTCATCTGTTGAGTTAGCATCACGTATCTTCAACACGTATTTGCTACTTTATTATTTTAATATATTACCAACATAAGAATTAACTAAGTTAATCAAGTATACCTGGTGCAATTTCATTTAATTTGGATTTCATTTTCATATAAAACAACACAACCAGCTGATATCAGCATTATTTATTGTTATATCAGAACCGTAAATAATAACTCAGAAAATTAGATTAATGATATTCTTGAAAATATAAATTTTGAGATTATGATTAGTCAGGTCCGTAAATTTTTTTCTTAATTTTGCTATAGACAATAAGAAGGTAAGAATCTTGCCAAATAAAGAGAAAGATTAAATAACGCCAGGGTTAAAAAGATAGCTGTACTTAAAGTGATACAACGTTGCCGCTAATAGACTTATAAACATTTGGTTTGATGTAAAACCTATCAACACTCGCCGGTACAGGCCGGATATGTTCCTGGAATATGATTTATCTGTAGTTGTTGAACTAGTTTGAATATAGCTACTGCTCTGTACGAATGGTACCATTCTCGTTGGTGGGAACAAGAGGTTGTAGGTTATTGTTCCGTTAATCCCGATAGTTCTCAGCTTCGCAAATGCTTCCGGGTTTTTCTACGTAGTTGAAAGCACGCCCACATCACAAAACTGAAGCTTTGACGCAGATAACTCTGAGGACCAAGCTTGATGGATGCTCTACAAGGCACATTATTATGTTTATTTTAATAAAAATATTCACACAAAAAGGAAGGAGGGAACAGCAAACTTCAAAAAAATGCTTCCTTTTTCCGACAAGTGGATAATGACCCAATTTTTTTCCCTCAACATTTCGTATATGTTCTTTACAAAGATTAAAATACCAATAAAAATCATTTTAAATTATTAAAATTTCTGTAAAGAGATGGCAGGTTTAAAAAGTACATGATTATGTTCTTTATAAAGATTAAAATACCCATAAAAATCATTGTAAATGATTAAAATTTCTGTAAAGAGATGGCAGGTTTAAAAAGTACATGATTGTCAAGAAAATAGTTAGGTTCGTATGCCAGGCTAGCTTCCTGTAAAATTATTTGTATTCATCAAGAATATACAGACGTAACTTACGGAGATATTCAAGTTTCTTTACGTTGACGGGAACCACCGAGGTGAATGCTTTATCTGTCTGGTGCGGTACGTTTTTATTAACTTTCAGCATTCTGACAGAATCTTTAATAATTCCATCAGCATACTTGCCCTGACATACCCATTCCAATCAGCTATGTGTGTGAAGTGTTTCTGCTTATTTATAGAAAATTTATAAATTTATCGTCACTATTCATTGCCTTTGAGACTTTCTTGAAAAAAAAAAAAAACTGGTTGAAGTCCAGGATTTCGACATTCTGTAGTTGATAAACCATCAACGGATTTGCAGTTTTGCGAACCATGTTGATAAATTGGTCATACCTATGGGTAGTACATCCTGAAATCACATTTTTGTCGCGGCAGCTGCGAAATTTCTGTGGTCTCTAGCGCTGGAGATGCTTACAGAGTGAGCAGATTAATGTAACAGTTCACGAAAGTAAAATTACAGTTTTCTTTATCTACATAAATGCCACTTTGTTTACAGAATACTTTCCAGCCTCTAACTCAATATCAATAAAAACATTGATTGTTTCCTTTTTCCAGTCAGCAGTTTAGCATATGTCTTTGGAAATATAATATATAAGTGACTTTACAGTTCCTTTACAGTATACTACGATGTCTATGCTGCCATTCTAGCACGGAACTTGGTGTGCGTAGTAATGCGTTTGAATATCGTTTTTCTTTTAGTAGCAAAGCATACGCGTTTGAAAATTAGTCTTTGTAACCTTTATCGTAAATTAAATTAAACAATTTCGCCACGCAATTGGAGTGTTGATCTATGGCGTAGTGGTCTGATCATTTCGCGCTTATTTTAAAGTAATAAATTTCAGAAAACTGATTAGTAATTAACTCGGGGTTGTATTTGTAGATCACAGGGGATATTGAATATACTAATGGGTTGCAGCCAACTTGTTGCCAATATATAATAATATTATCAATTATATAGTAATATTGACATTATTAATAAGTGTATGTACTGTTCCACATCCCCAAGATTATTCTGACATCGGATCAAAGTGAACATATCTATCTATCTATCTATATAGCCAAAGTTATTTATTAAAAATGTAATATTAATAGAATCCAAAGGATGGAGTTTTAGCGTGATCTTTGGAGAGTTTATAATAAAGGAATGTTCATTTGAGACGCAGTGTGATCCTTAGCACCTGTCTTTTTTAGGTACAAACGTATGCTCATATCTCATTCCGCTTTCTGGGCACGTAGATTCATAAGGAATACAGCAGATTTTAAGTTAGACCATGTGGTGAAAAGGTGTTTGCTGATTGTTTAATTAATTAAAGGTATCAGGCTTTATTAAATATTAGTGTAAACCCGTGACCATTTTTGCGTATGGTTATGGTTCTAGAATAGTTGCCATTTTTAATGTCAAAGTTCATGACAAATTTACCTGATACGTCTGAAATACGACGTTAACTCTTATCTACCATGAGGGTTCACTCTGTAAAATTTGAAAAAAAACTTTCTTGAGTTTGAAGAAAATTAGAAGTAATAATAGAAGAATTAAACTTGGACGGAGACGATCTAAATAGCGTATAGCTTAACACAAAACACCTACAACAACAAAAAAAGAATTGGACATTACAATACAGTTATTAAACCAGACTGAACCTATCTGAAACCCTCATTTTGAACAGGAAAACAGGTATAAAAAACATTTAGAAAAAATAACACAAAGTTATAAGGGCAAGTTTTGGCCTGAAATTTGCTGGAAACCAATACCGACTCACAGGAAATCTTATAATATAAAAACCTTCACAACGATACTTCAAAATACAGACTAAAATTTTACGGACACATCAGAAGAATGAACCTTGACAGAATCACAAGACAAATAGTTGAATCCTATGAAAACTGACGTAAAGCAGTATCAGATACAATCAAAAGGAATGGTGAAATCAAGAAAGACTTCAATTTAGCAGGAATCACTCCAAAGGACGTTGAAAAAAGGGAGACATTTAGATCCAAAATTCGTAAATGGCAAGTTGACCAGGAGGAAATACCAAAGAAAAGAACAGGAACAAAATGATCTAATGAGAGAAATGAAGCCCACAGCAAGAGCATGATGGAAATAAAGGATAGCAATTAAGTGCTTCTAAGTACTAAGTACTTTGCATCGTACGGCTGTATACCAGTAATAATAATAATGCATTATTATTGTTGACAACTGAAACTGTCCTAGTTTTTCAGAGCAAATGGACGATTTTTAACAACTTTCTTGTTCCTTTATCCATTCATTCGTTCCCTTCAATTTTAATTGACGATGCAGTTCACGAGGTGGTAGCAACTTGAGCATCAGTACAAAATTATGGTGAGGTATGAAAGGTTTCCACTCGTTTCTGTGGGTCTAAATTTTTTTCCTGCATCGTTACGGCCCATAAAACTAAGAGTAAGAATTGTATACTGGGGCTCATCTGGAGGAGTTAGTGGGTCATGTTTTATCGACGGTAGACGGCGTCAAGAACGACGCCCATGTTGCCCGTTAACCTCAAGTTTAATGTCGACTGCCACAGTGTGTGCCAAAAAAACAGCAGACACATCATTGTATTACGCGTAGTACCGACTTTTCGGATTGTATCTTCTCTTCAGGGCTCCATTGGTGTTTACAGTACAGTTTATTATCCCTGTAGAGATTTGTTTTTAGTTTTTCCCTTTCCATGTGCGTACCAAAGTATCATGTGTTATGTAAATCCGTTATTGGTGTATCCGAAAGTTTTACTATTTTGGTGATTTATACCTAACCATCTTTTGACGATTAATTAATGTCTTATAGATACCCGACATCTTTTTGCTTTACTAGGTAGCTGATGCTAGTTTAAAATTGAAGAACAAATGTAGATTACATTAACTGTGAAGTTTTTTTTATCTCAGACAGCCTAGATGAGGTTATAAAGCAGTTTCCTTCACCACGTTTGACGAATCATGGGCTCTCAAATATATTTATTGTTTTGCATCCTGTTAAAGAGTAGAACAACACCTAGTATCTACTCTAGGCTCATGTTTTCAATTTATTATAAGATATAAATGACTAAAATTTTGGTCTGAAATTATCAGTTGAGTTTTTATCAGGATTTGAGTCTAGATTGAAGGTAAACAAATTTATCAAGTTGCATGGATATTGGTTACTTATCTAAACTAACAATGAAGTTGAATGTATTAGATAGCTGATTGTTAGTTTCCTATATTAGAAATTATAACAAGCTGCCAGCAGTTCTTACCATGTAGTTAACTAACGTTTACAACTGAGCCTGTATAAACACGCTCGTACATACACGCTTACATGTGTACCTACCTTAAAACATATTATACGCATACTTAAAAATATGTAAAAGTTGCCTGGTAAAAAAGTACAGTATTAAAAAAAGAAGGAGGCAATGAAATCAAACTTTTCGGTTTGAGAGGGTATATGATGTTATTTCAGTGATTACAAAATCGAGTCAAGTTTACGAAGAACTTGACAGTATGAGCCCACTTAATAGAACTCCCTTTGGCCTGGATGCATGTACTGATTCGGTTGGGAAAAATGTCATAAAGCCGTTACATCTTCTCCTGAGGTAACACGGCTCAAAACCAGGTAACTGGCACGAGAGCGGAGTTGACGTCTGAGCTGGTCCCACACAGATATAGAGACATGCTGGCTCAGCATCACGCAGACAGTTCATTGATACACGAGCCGTGTGTGGACGAGCATTGTCCTGTTGAAAAATGGCCCCACGATACTGCTGCATAAGAGGCAATACATGAGAACGCAGGCTGTCAGTAACGTACCGTTGTGACGTCGGATTTCCCGTGACCTGAAGTCATAACCGATGGCTCTCACTAGATGACGTCACGAGTAACACCACAGTGTCTTTCCAAAACATGAGAGGAATAGTACATCTCTCCACGTCACTCGCCGACGATTGTCATCCCAGGTAGTGCAAAGCTGCGATTCATCACTCAGCGCAATGCGACTCCATTCATCAGCAGTCCATGCTTCCAAACGCAGCCATTTGTGGTGCTGTGTCAACGCCAACCTACGCATGTGACGGTACTTCCATAGCCGCGCTGCTTGTGGTCTCCGACCATTGATGCTGGACTACGCGGAATATTGTAGATAGTGAATTTTCGGATGGCAGTCGAAGATGTGAAGGGGTAACAATGTGCTTGGTGTATAATAAGCTTATTATCCTTTGCAGTGTCAAGACGTGGTCAACCGGAACCTTAACGACGAGTATGCAGTCCAACATCGGACCCTGTTACGTCCGAATGCCCCACAAAGCTGGATACTACGTGATTCGTCCAGCCTGCCCAATGGAGACCCACAATGAGGTCCATTTCAAACTCTGCCAGGTGTCTCACACGAGTACGCGGCATCTCCGCGTCGTTCACAGTGACCTCTCAATAACTGACGCTTTTCATGCATCTTACATACCCTTCCAGTCCTGGCAACAAAACTAAACACGAACAACACTTATGCACACTGAATTCTCAGAGAATTGCTGTCCTAGCAATTTACATACCCGCCGATGATGTGTATTTAAGCAAAGTTACAATGACATCAACCATGCACACTACGTGCTTCAATTTTACTGTCGGCAAGTGTACGTACATACGTACAACCATATTTATATACACACATAAATATTTGTGTATTAGCAGTTGCCCGAAACTTCGTTCACGTGGGTTGCTGATGTGCGCTCTCTCTCTTAACCATGTTACCTCAAAGCTAACACAACACAAGGAAAAAAATCTAATCGTTGCCGCTCGTACTACGAAATCACAATATACAATTCAGCTGCCAGAATTAACTTAATCCCACAAGTAGATTTTCCATCGAAAAATGAATCGCAGTTTGTGAAATCTTTATCTTCAATATCTTGGCTTTTTGATTTCACATCAAAATGAAATATGTCACTTTTTACCCCTGGACCATGGGCTGTACATAATTCCAAACACCATCAAAATTCAATCCGCAGTTAGAATCGCAATCACCCAAACATAAGTTGTTCTCGCAGTTGAAGTATTTATGGTTTAAAATATAAAACTAACCCGAAAACTTACAGTTACTATTTGTAATTAATGTATTATTAAATTTTCTGTAACTTACATTATATGATTTAATATATTACGAAGCCAGTATTATCCTTTCTGTATTAGGTTTACTCATTTTTGCCACTTCGTTGTACTTAGAACTAAGCGAATCGTCTAAGGGGATTGCTATTCACATGTGGAAGGCGACTGTGTTTATATGGCGCCTACAATTATTTCAGCTTACAGGAGCCAGAGTGGCTCAGTGCGCCGCATACTGAGTCGGGGAGGTACAACGAACCGGACATCAGCTCAGGTCACCGCCTATCAGCCGTCCCGACTTCAGTTTTTAGGCGGTTTTCCAAAGCTTCGAGGAGAATGCTGAGACGATTCGCAATCTCTGCCTTATAAACTACGCATTTCACAAACAAAAAATACAATTATAATACGCTGAACATATTTACATGTTTCACAGACAGACTTCACATCCCGCATTAGTACTCAGTACGACCTGGCGGTAGGTATAAAATGATTGGAGTCAACAAGGACATGCGGCCGTAAATCCATGGATCTAAATGTGACCATGCGAACAGTTCATAAAACTCATCGAAGTTAGCCGGCCACAAAATGTTTGGAAAAGGAGGTGAATACGAAGATGGGAACCACAGACAGGAGTACTAATAATCATGATTCACTGCCACGCAGCTTCATGAGATAAAATAACACTGCATATTATATTATAATACGGTCTATTCTGTCGTGATACTGTTCCAATGCGCAGAGCTAAATGTTTCAATCTGTTTGCGGAACGTGGAATTTGTGTTCTGTAGGCTAAGTGTTTTTTTTTTTTTTTTTTTTTTTTTTTTTTTTTTTTTTTTTTTTTGCGAAATATGTAGTTTATGAGGAAAATTTAGGCACCATCCAATCATTTGGTGAACAAGAACTCCGTTTTTTCTGATGTAGAAACAACTTCCATTGATCTCAAAACGTTAGGTGTATACTTCAAGAAATGAGGCTCCATTTAAACCCTTCGAATACAGTTTCATCGACTTTTCATTTACGCAACAGACATGCGCACTATAAACCAAAGTCAAATTTAGAGGCTGATTTTTGCGATATTGCAGCACACCAAAATATTTGGGTTTAACACAAGATAGGACTCTGACTTTCAAGCAGCATCTTTCAAACGTGGTTTCTAAAGTGAAAATTAATATTCTTGAAAAGCCTGCATAAACTTCATGCAGAGCTCTGTCGTACTCTGTTGCTGAATGCTGCTGGTCGACATGGATCAATAGTGCCCACACGAATAAGATAGTCGTGCAACTCAATCAATCAATGCGGATAATTACGGGATATATTCGGAGTACGAACACCGTATGGCTTCCACTGCTATGTAACATTCCACCTCCAGCATTAAGAAGATCAGAAGCTCCCTGAAGATCTGGAAAAACATCCTGATGTACCCTCTGCTCTGTACATCAAGACACTACTAAAACAATACGCCAAAGCTTGAAATCGAGGTAACTGCCGTGGCGCACAGCAATCAACTTTACAGAGTCCTCTTTCAATATCAACAAGCTGTGGATAACCTAATGGGAGCAGCCATCAATAGCCAATAAACATTTAGTTGAAGACCCTTCATTACGGTTACAAATATTCGATCTCTCCAGCAATTGAGAACCACCAATCGGTTTCCAACAGGGCAAGGCAGATGCGGCCATTACACAAATGAGGCTGGTTAGATTCTGAAAATTGTGACTGTGGAGCCATCTTACCGACAATTCACCACATCGTTTCTGATTGTCCTCTTCGATCCTAAAAATGAACAATAGCGGAAATACACGATGCATCGATCAGTTCAATTGATCAGATAAAAACATTAAATCTAGAGGTATAAAATCGTACAAGTTTATGATATGCACATCTGTTCTCAAAATTTTGTATATCTTTGTAAAATATCATACGATAAATACATGAATCGTACGTAAAAGGCCAGAAAGTAATGAGTTAATTTCAGAAATGACTTTCGCGACACACTCAGTGATCGGACTGTGTTCGAAGTGAGTTATACTAAACCCACTTTCGCATTAATCAGACTTTGAAGTGCACCATTCACTTCATTTGATCTCGTACCGACTGACTAACGCGAAACGCCCAACTGTTGCAAAGAGCTGCTCTTAATAAACACTAAAATAGAGCATCACCGAAATGTTTTATTCAGTCTTCTAATCTAGGTCTCAATTTACTTCGGCTGCAATAATGCTATGACTTGAACGAAATAACGATTGAGTTGCGCAGATGAAATCCAGTAAAATGGCCATACTCAAAACAGTTAAACTACAACTAATAACAAATGGGTTTCCTAGATTTGTTGCATCCTCTACAATTACTTCCATTCTCGTAGAAATGCTGCGAAATACTTCGCCTATCAACGTATTTAGATCGTAATGTCAGGAGAAATATAATTGCGGAGATAAGCTAGCGTAATTGTTCTTTCTTAACTTATATACCTTCTGCCACCCGTAATTTTATGAATTTCTCGGTAGCAGTGGAGAATTTGGTGAACGAGGTTCGAATAGTGAACATAATTGTTTGTATAAACCGAATATTTGTATAGAATTTTGTCGTTTATGTATCCCCAACCTGTCAATGTTCTATGTACCGATAGGATTTTATCGCGACTAGTTATGTTTATTTTTTAGGCAAACTTTTATCAGACTACACTGCGAAACACCTAAATATCTAGGAGTAAAGCTTGATCGATCTCTCACATTCAAAACCCATTGTGAGGATCTGAAACTTAAAGTATCTGCCCGGAACAACATCATCCGGAAACTTACAAGTACCTCCTGGGGAGCACATCCAAATGTGCTTCGTACATCTGCCCTGGCACTTAGTTTCTCTGCAGCAGAATACTCAGCACCAGTTTGGCAAAACTCTGCACATGCTAAGCAGGTTGATATAGCATTGAATGATACTGGTCACATTGTAACAGGTTGCCTAAAACCAACTCCTATTAGTAAAATATACCAAATCATGGGTATAGCACCACCTGACATTCGTAGGAAAACAGCTGCAGAGAGGGAGAAGAGGAAACAAGAAACAGACCCCAGACACCCTTTGTTTGGACACGAACCTCAACTCACAAGGCTGAAGTCAAGGAAGAGCTTCGTACAATCAACTACAGCCATAACATCTTCTACTGGAGCACGCCGTCTAGAACTATGGCGAAATTCGTTGCCTGAAGAACAGTGGAGGAACATCAAAGAGGCACCGGCTGCGGGATGTAATCAGCCATATGCTATATGGAAGGCTCTAAACAGATTAAGAACTGAAGTGTCCCGATGTAAATATAATATTAAAAAGTGGGGGTACACTAATGACAACGATCTATGTGAATGTGGTGAGCTTCAGAACCCACAACATCTTCTGATATGCAGGAATTTCCCTGAAACCTGAAATATCGACGACCTTTACAGGGCAAACGAGAAGGCCATCAAGATTGCGGAATTCTGGTCACATTCTATATAATTGTGTTTATAGTTTAATATTAATTAATTAATGTTATTTGTTTTTTCAACTTGTTATGTCCTGGACACGAGAAATAAATAAAATAAATCAGACTACATTTCAACGTGTCAGAATGATTATGTCAAACATTCAGAAAAATAAGCATACCGATAACTCAGTGTACTTAACAGTATATTTGTAAGTAACGTTCGGACACGGTGGATTGAAATCTCCACAGGTCATCAATATTTCGGTTTTCCATGGTTTGCCGAAATCATTTCAGGCGAATTCCGAGATGGTTCCTTTACAAAAGCCATAGCCGAATTCGTTTTATTTTTGTCCCCCATTCCATGTCAGCATGTACTTGGCGTGGGCGAGCCTAAGGATGGAAAAAAAACTAAACTTGATTGTGTGATGTACGAGGTCTGTGTTTGTCAGAAGTAGGTCTGCCAATTTCTTTTCACTGCGCGTTTCAGCGTAGTTCAATGTGTACAGATGATTCATGACCGTAGTTAAGTGGTGTAATGAGATGGCAACTTGAGTATGAAAGAAACCCGAGCGTGGTGGTGTAACGGCCAGCGTTCTGGCCTTGCATTCGGGAGGACGGCGGTTCGAATCCCCGTCCAGGCATCCAGATTTGGGTTTTCCATGGTTACCCAAATCATTCCAGGCAAATGCCGGGATGCTTCCTTAAAAATGCCATGGCTGAATTCCTTCCCATTCCTTGACCCCATCTTTTCCCGTCTCTAAAGACCTCGCTGTTAGAGAGACGTTAAGCAGATATATATATAAATATATACATATAAAATGAAAGAAGTGAGAGTGTGAAACTGAATGTTTTCCTCGCGGGTGCACTTTTCCGAAGAACACCAAAACCTTCAAATAACTTTCCGATGTACAAATCAGTATCAACTATCAGCACTGTCGTGGGTTCTCTTTCCAAATGCACTGCGAATAGGTTTAAGATTTAGCCCAGTGCGTTTAGTACGCAGTATACTGATAAGGAATTGTTTACCGCAACCTCTCCTGCTCTGTTTGTCAAGTCCCGGATGATGAAAATTTCTCACACTTGAACCACTTAATCGCATGTCGAGCACCAGATAATATCCTGGTTCTCAACCACCTCTGCAAACGGTGTGGATTTCACTCAACAGTGACCTCCTGTTCCAAACAGAGCAGCAAACCACGTCCGAAATGGTTTTTGGTTTTCAGAGTCTGAGGTTGTTCTGTCGAATTTCATGTTAAGAATAGGCTTATAGGACTTTGTGCCAGGAACGACCATGTAGTGTTTTCTGGTCCATTAATATCAACAATACTCGTTGAAAAATATTTTTACTGTTTATAACTATTTTACTCTTTTAATTACTAGATTCGTAATTGACCGTGGAAAGACGCAGAAAAACACACAGCGTGTTGGGTAAGCGGTAACACACCGGCCTCGCATTCGTGTGGACGCGGGTTTGAATCCCCGTCCAGCCATCCATATTTGGGTTTTCCATGGTTTCCCCAAATCACTACAGGAAATTGGCGGGATAGTTCCTTTCTAATGGCCATGGCCTAATTTCTTCCCGTTCCTTGCTCTCAATCTTTTTACGCCTCTAATGACCACGACGTCGACGAGGCGTATAGCCAGAACCAAGAAAGGGAGAAGAAACAGCTAAAAACTGTTTGCAAGCACCTTGAACACCCGGCATCGTCTCCAAAGCAGTATCGCATCGATTTTATACAGTATTATTTCTTCAAAAATATATCTGTAATGTGGTTTTGCCGTTCCTGCTATATTTTAAATGTTGATGTTACATCTTAATGTTCCGTCATATTATCCTCCGAACGTCTCTTTGAGAGCTCAGTCACCGAAAGTTGCCTATTTAATGGTGGTTACTGGTGATAAGAAACATTTCATTTTTTTGGATGCAATTTTGCACACTATTCTAAAGCCATGAAGATTTCAATTGGTGTTTTCATAGTTTGGAATATTTAACACTTCTATGTGTAACTGCATCTGAAGTTTTTTTGATTTTCCTTAACACCATTAGTAAATATAAAAATAATCGGGGTTGTTATTTATATTTTCCTGACAAACTATATAATATGCTGAACAGAGCGCAGATTCGGTTTTAAGGCAGACTTGGAAGGCAACCATTACAAAATGAGTTTGGATACTCTTTATGCTGATAAGAGAATTTTTTTAAGAAATAGATTCGTTCTTTTGTGATGTGGATACTTAAAAAAAAGATATACGTGTTTTATTGTATTACCATTATTTGGTGCCTTACAAATATACTATGGAAATTTTGATAGAGTAAAATGAAAATGCATTCGTAGTTTGGATTAAACGACTTGCTTAAATATTCGCTCTTTAAAGTGCTTTGGTAATGGAGGAAAATAGATTGTTAGCATAAGTGTGTGAAGATGTTTTTGTTTCGTGTTTATCTATGTTGTTTTATTTGGCTCGTGAAAGATGTATTTAGCATCTGATTGCCATCAGTAACATAGGCGGTAGTGAAAAATTGTTATTAGGATTGCTTTCACACCGGTATTGTTTTCTTGCATCTCGACAGTAGTAACTGTTAGTCCAAAATGACTGTGGGTCTCTGTGTTTATAATCAATGTTATCAACACTATGAAAGACTTTGAATTAAAAAGATTTTTCAATAGAGGCTATTAAACATTTTTTTGTCTTCTTTGAATAGTGACTTTATATTTAATTATCATTAAATGAGAAGTGTTTGGAATGTCTAATGCATGGTTGCTTCTAATAAATAATTAGCGTCATAATATGAGAATGGTTTAGTTTCCGGGACAGTTTTGTGACTTTTATTCACTACAGAACCATTTTAAATCAAGTAACTGGTATGGGAGGCCTGAAAAGCTAACCACACGACGAGTCCAAAAATAACTGCTTTATTTTTATTCAACCCATTTTCATTTTCCATTTTTTAAATCAACACATTTGAATTATCCCGAGACCAGTTACGTCAGATTTGGTTTTTTGAAAAAATTACTGTGAGCGAATTCTTGTTTGATTAATAATTTACAACAGATGAAATTGTCCACCTGCATTTGTTTCACGCGCTATCTGGATAGACCATTTCAGCCCACTTAAACTGCTATTCGAGTTCGTCTAAAGACGTAACAACAGTGCTAGGCGCTGCTATAAAGTGCTGGACGATCACAATAGTTGGCGGCCCACATTCGAGAGCACTGGTGATTATAACTTTCGCGAAGGTGAGGGGAGAAGAGAAAGGAACGCCTGCAGAGCTGCGGATAGGCAGCCGGTCGAACGACTTGCGCTGGAGGTCCGTCGCCAAGCTTCAAGCAGAAGTTATCGTCTGTTAGATGAAGATTGCAATGAATATTGCTTAGAATTCTATTTAGTTAACCAACTGTGAAGAAATGACTTGCCATAACATTGTGCTCAAAGCTCAAATACGCAAAGTTATCGCAATGAAGAAAATACTGCTGCAGTGAACACACACAAAACACAAAAAGCAAATACAATGCAGTATATAACAATATCGAATCCTTATCTCGGAGGTGATTTTCATTATCCCTTAACCCGACCTTCACCTCTGGAACTATTTACTGTGTACTGTAAAGGACGCCAGAAAGCTTCTGTGTTTCGGATTCCACTTAAACTGTAGGTCCCATCTGGCGTTAACAACCCTAGCTGAAACACTGATGTGTATACATCCACAGCAATTTCAATCCAAACATAGGCTTGATGTGACCCTAGTTGTCCCAAACGAGCATAAATACTCATACAATAGTTATTCTGAATAATGTGTTTATATGTTTGATAGTGAGATAACTACATAATAAAATACAATGAAGAAATAAAAGTAACAACTTTAAGACCTATCTCCACAGAACACGCACACATCGCAAAAAGCAAATAAAATGTAATAAAAAATCACCCGCGTTTTTACTCTAAATAGCCTTAATTTCAAGTTGATATAACCTCTAGTATGATGTCCAATGCAAATGTCTAAAGATTGCCAAGTAGCGTGACACCACTGATTGAAAAAAGTCTACATCTACATCTACATATAAATCTACATATATACTCTGCAATTCACAAAATTGTGGGTGGCAGAGGGTGCTCAGCACCAAAGCTAATCTCTTTGCTGTGCATTCCAATCCCTAATGGTACGAGGGGAAAAAAGAATTGATATAAGAATCAGTCCGCCACCTTATTTCTCTAATTTTATCTTTCCTGTCCTTCCGACTCAAATAGGTTGGTGGAAGAAGTATTTCACTACACTCCAAAGTGAAAGTGGGAGTACGCATGTTTACCAATAAGTTTAAACGAAACGTGTGTCGTCTATCTACCAGAGACTCCCAACCTAGTCTACTAATCAGTTCTGTTACGCTTTCATAAGGACTGTAGCAAGCGGTCACGAATCGAGCGGCTCTTCTCTGTACTTTCTCTATACTTTCGACCAACCCCTTACGAAACGGTTCCCAAATGGCACAACAATAGTCCAAATTTGTACGCATCTCCTTTGTTTCTTCATTACAATTTTTCAAGATTCGACCTATGAATCACAGCCTAGAATTTGCTCTACCTACTAACGAATTAATGTGTATGTCCCATTTCATATTCTTTTGTACTGTTACTCCCAAATATTTCATAGAATCGACCATATCAATAACTGTATTGTTTAACTCGTATTTCTGAACAATTGGATTCTTTTTGTTAGTTATGCTCATTGTATTGCACTTTTTACAATTTAGAGTAAGTTGCCACTCAGCGCACCAAGCCAAAATAACATCCAGATCGCGCTGAATTTCTAAGCAATCGGCCAAATTTCTTACTACCCTATAAATAACCGCATCATCAGCAAACAATCTAAAAAGGCTTTTCAATTTGTCTCCGAGATCGTTTATAAAAATTAAGAAAAGAAGTGGTCCTATTACACTTCCTTGAGGTACACCCGATGTAACATCTAGATTAGAAGAACTTTCTCCTTCAACGACAACATACTGCGACCGACCAGTTAGAAAATCCTTTATCCATTCACAAAGCTGATCCGATATACCGTACGCTCGAAGCTTCGCTAAAAGGCGGTTGTGTGGCACAGAGTCTAAGGCTTTCTGGAAATGTAGAAAAATTGCATCTACTTGTGAACCTGCATCGATAACTTTCATTACGTCGTGTGTGAATAGGGCCAGCTGTGTTTCACATGATCTTTTCTTCCGAAACCCGTGTTGATTTGTTGTCAACAAATTATTATCATCTAGAAAATTCATAATGTTCGAGCATATAATATGCTCCATAACTCTACTACAAACAGATGTTATAGATATGGGACGATAGTTCCCAGGATCACTTCGATCACCTTTTTTGAAAATCGGAGTTACTTGGGCGATTTTCCACTCTGAAGGTACTTTTCGCTCTTCTAATGATTTACTGAATATATCAGACTGAAATGGCCCGTTTTCCGCTGCATACTCTGAAAATACTTTTACTGGAATTCCATCCGGGCCCGGTGCTTTCCACCACTTCAGGAGCTCTAATTGCTTAATGATACCTGTAGTATCTATTCGTAATGATTCCATCACCGACTCGCCACGGCGTGGGAAAACGGGAATACTATCCTTATGTTCATTTGTAAATGAATTTTTGAATACAGTATTTAGTACGTTAGCTTTATCGCGGCTTTCATTAACCTCGGAACCTTCACGAATTAGTGCTGGAATATTGCTGTTGGTACAATTAACTTTCCGTACATACGACCAAAATTTCTTTTGGTTTTCCATGAGACTCTTAGAGAGAGAGTTGGAGTGAAAATCGTTAAAGGCCTCGCGCATTACTTTCTTAATACGTCCTCTTAAATCAGCTAAGGTTTTTAAATCGCTGCGACACTCCTTCCTTCTTGAGCGTGCGTGTATTTTCCTTTGTTTTTTGAGTCAACGCGGGAAAGGCTTTATTGTATCGTAAAGTACACCTATGAGCCAGAACAGTATGACCACTGAATGCCGTCTGGTGACGTAGTCGGAAAGTCATGCGGTAAGATATCTACATAAGTGCAGCAGAGACGCATGGGAAGTCATTCCAGTCATGGTATATGTGGCAAATGGGGAAATCCACTGACGTAAGTGACTTTGACAAAGACAGATTGTTACGACCCGGCTGATGGGAACGAGCATTTCGGAAACGGCGAGGCTGGTTGCCTGTTCGCGTGATGCTGTAGTGAGCAGCTACGGAAAGTGATTGAAGGACGGTGAAACCACGAGTAGGCGACAAGGTGGTGGACGTCCACGCCTCATCACGGAACGTGGAGTTCGGAGGTTTGCCCGCTCTGTAAAGCAGAATATGGGGAGGGAGATCTGTGGCATATCTGACGGCAGAGTACAATGTTGGTGCAGGTGCAAGTGTTTCGGAGCACACCGTTAAGTGCACATTGTTTAACATGAGGTTACGCAGCAGACGGCTCTTACGAGTTCCCATGCTGACTCAACGACATCGTCAATTACTATTGCAGTTGGCACGAGTTCATCGAAATTGGACCTTGGATCAATGGAAACGTCATCTGGTCGGATGAATCACGTTTCTTGATACACCAGGTCGATGTCCGGATACGCCGTCTTCCAGGCGCACGGCTACTCGAAACGTGCACAACCTCATGGACGCAGGCTGGTGGAGGCATTCGCCTGGACTTCCCTGGGACGTGGGGCAGTGATCAAAGACACCATGACATCTGTGATCAACTAGATTTCTTCGTGCTTCATGTCTTTAACTACAGCGATGGCACCATCCAGCTGGATAACTGCCCGTATCACAATGCCAGAATCGTGCTACATTGGATTACGAGCATGTTAGTGAACTCACGTTGATGTCTTGGCCACCAAATTCGCCTGGTCTCAACCGTATAGAACACATCTGGGACGCTATCGGGCACCAACTCCGCACCCACAAACCACCATCCCGTAATTTAAGTGCATTGCGTGATCTTTGCGTAGACATCTGGTACAGATATCTCTGGAAACCTACCAAGAACTTGTCGAATTCATTCCACACCAAACCGCTTCAGTATTCCGTTCCAAAGGTCAATAAAAAAAATTACTAAGCAGCTGGTAATATTGTTTTGACTCATCAGCTGCGAATTTTTACAATATGTTCTTAACTAAACTGCCGTATTTAATTAAATAAGAAATGCTACAAAATGTATATTATAATTTCATAAGTTCGCGTCGGCTCACATTGCGCACCATAGGCCCAGTTTAGAGGTGCTCCAGCCAATAGCTATCTCGGTGACCAGGCGGACGCAGGGAGCCAACGAGATTATGTGATTGATTACTCCAGTTTATCATCACCTATTACTCCCATGTAGGATATATTTATCCAAATATTTCTTAGATTTCTAAATTTTTTTATAGCAGATCTCGGCATCCCTTTTAACTTATCTCAAATCTACTTTCTACTGCAGATCTTAAATTCTCTCTTTTCCTTTATCATATTTGGAATTTTGGATTTCAACAGTTTTACTTCACAGTTCTGAGTAAACATTCCAGTAAAAATCTTAAAAGCCTCGACCGTCTAATTAAACATCATCAGTTTGTATTTCCTTTTTCCCGAACGTATATTATTAAGCTGTTACAGCCTGAGAATTATCCAGTCCATTTTTCACTGCTGTAATATTACATGGTACTTTATTCTTTATGTAGCCACATTTTTTTTATGTTTTAAAATTCAACACTTGACCATGTAATTTTTTTTATTGCGAATCACATTTAATTTTCGTTACTGAATTATATAAGACCGCGAAGCCTCAAAACTTATTTTTAATAACTAAAATTTTTATTAAATGACTTCGTTGTGTGTTTATTTTTAATGGATCACATCATTAATAATTCTCGTTCTGTTTCATCACAGAAGTTGATCGCATTATAAATTATTTCCCTGCGATAAGAAGCTACTGCTTTCAGCTCTTTTGATTACGTGTCATTGAACATGGGATACGATTCGCAGTATCAAGGTCAGCTGATGTTATAGTTGGATGCTGCTTCAAAAAATTCTGAATGTAATAATTCACAAGTCATTCGGACCTTAACACGGATTATAGTCACCAACTCCATTTCTTCCTCACTCAATGCAAATTAATTGACCCGTATTCTAACGCTATTTCGTACTTCTAAAATTAATCGATAGCTCAAAAAATTAGTCTTAGATTTAATTGTTTTCTCTCTACCTAGGGTAGTCCGTTTTGAGATCTTAGATCTGGGGGAACAAATGGTCATAAGCAAAGTATAAAAGGAATTAAAGATGTTTTATATCTAAACTGCTTCGAGATTGTAACAATCATATTAGCTGTTAACAGACAGCGTAGACAGCTAAAGTACCATATATTAAATGCGATTTTATTTCGAATAATGTTAAACCACAGCAAAAATATGATTCATAACCGGAATTAGTATCATGTAACCCCCTCCCCCCCAAAAATACAGGTAATGTAGCATGAAACCATAAGATTTAAAGAGCTGATGTGAAGGTATGGTCGAAGTACCAGTTACTAAATTACTGTATTGGCAACATTTTGTGGCTGAGCTTAACCTCAACTTGGACGAAATCCGAGGAAAAAATAAATTAAAATTTTACAGATTTCGGAAACGAGCAAACGAGTTCTCTGTTTAGAATAATCAAACAATCAGTTGTAACAAGTGGGAAAAACCTGATATAAGTTGCTATGAGAAAACTGAAATGCTTCCGCTGAATATTTTTCGTCAATAGGGAAAGTTAAGACGGCATGTTTACGAAACTTTTTCGATTATAGCTCCTCGTAAGCAGGCTGCTCCATTTGCATCAGGAAATTGAATACCATTCTGCCGCACGTTTTATGAAACGGAATCAGATTTCAAAAACATGTGGTGAAATTAATATTTTAAGTACCAAATGTAACCGTCATTTTAAATTAAGTTTAAATAAACGTGGCTATGACAGTACATTCAATTGATGAATCAGCGGGAATTGAATAGTGTAACACGCTACTGTTTGTGAAAATTGTAACACCAAGAATCAGACATGTGATTACAATGAAATTTATTCCGCAGATTAGGGACATGACGGTAAACAAATCACAACAATTGTAGAACTGTACGTGTATTTTGACCGTCCTTCGGTTTTGGAGTGTCACAGGCCATTCCTTCTGGTGTTATGCGGTTTTCACTATAAATAAATAGAAATAAAATAGAGTCCTGATAAATCTAAACGTCCACAGTGACAAGATCGTAGCATTAAGTAGTATGATCAGATAAAACAGAGATAAACTGTTAACTTTTCAGAAATCGTTAAACCTAATTGAGAAAAAGGTAATCTAACCTAAAATATGGATGCCCATACGAGGAAAGTTTAGAAATTAAAATCATGCATCATCAGCCAGTAGCAATGATTTTGCTAATAAAGGAGAATTTTTTATGTGAAACATCTATTGCTGGTCCTTGGAGGTAAGACTGACTCACATGCTGTGACGAGAAAAGGCATGATTCTCTCCTTTTCTGTCGTGACCCCTCTCCGCTGAATATAGAACTTACAATACGAAATGCAGGTAAATATTTCACCAAATCAAAAAGCCACAGAAATCATATATAGTCGCGAAGGTTCAAGGATTTTAGGAGATAATTTCGACGAACTTCCGATGTTGATTGCAGGAGATTTTAAAGTTAATTTTGTGACAAACGATTCAGTCATTTTGACAAAATTCCTTGAACCAAAATTTGATTTGAAAATCAATAAGCCAACTGAACCTTAAACTGCATATGGAACAACAATCGATGCCATATTTTCACGATATCTCCATAACATCATGTCTAATACTTTTGTTACATACTTCATTTACCATCAGCCAATCATTTATTTAATGATATGATTAATACGAAAAATATATTTATTTTACTAACGAAGCTCTATGTTTTTATTTAATTTAGTCCATGTTTGTTCACTAGATTTCTGTAATTATAAATTCTTGCAATAACCGCCAATCTCGATGTTTCACATCTGCCGGGCGTTCCTTGACGGCTGTAGTGTTTAGTATGTCATTGTTTTGCTCTTCTCTTAAATAACATGGCATTCTGAAAATTCTCGGTCACATTCAATGAGTTGGATTCTTTCGGAAATCCACTGAATTTGAAATTCCCATGATCGTCTCTCCATACAACCAAATATAAATTCCTTACAATATATTATTTTCCTACGGTGATCTTTCAGCTGACTGTTATTACCCCGCAGGATTCACGGAGATAGATCTCCGCACTCCCGGATAGACTTTAGGCACTGAGGAAGGGAGATGGCGGCGTCGGCGCCACGTTCAGACCACTTTTCCCATAGAGTTGATTAGACAGGAGCCGGGGTGGGCCTGGGAGCCTCCTCAGACGTTCAGCTTCGATGAAAATCCTAGGCTTCGTCGGGGATCGAACCCTGGTCGTCTGGCACGCAGTCATGCACTCTGCCACGTGAGCTACGCGGCTGACCTCGTTACAGTACACAATAACTTCAACGCTGGGTAATACACTTTTGACCACCCTACTTTATGACAAATACCAGATGCCTTGCATCCTTGAACATAATTCTGTTACTATATTTTGTTCAGAGTAATGTTTTATTTGTTTCATTTGAATCCATTATGAGAAAACTTCTGTAATTATTAAACGTGATTTTTCTGGCTCTAAGATAATAATTGGAGTGTCAGTTATCTTACCTTGAGCATAATTGCTGCTAACGGCATAACCGTCAGATTGTCTGTGAGTCGTACGTCTTCTACTGGGGAGAGCACTGAACCTGGTCAAATGATTTTAAATATATATTTGGGAATAAGGGAAGATGTACTCGTTTTATGTTTTCCGATTCGTTTCATAGTTGTAACTTTACATAAACTTTTTGGGTCCACATTAAACAATAGTGGTCGCTTTTTAGGCTGTACAATAACGAAGTAATGTTAAAAATCGTTTAAAAAAATTTTTCTCCATTCGACGCAAATTGGATAAATATGAAGGAGATGCAGGGGAACTCAAGTTTAGTGGTAAAAGTTGGTTAGAGTAGCTCCAAATACTCTGCGATTAGAGAACAACTCGAATGACCTTTTTTCTTTCCTGCTTTCGCGTCTGATTTAGAGTAGGAATAGTTTGAACTTACTTTGGGAAAAAAGACGAGCTCTGTTTGGAGGTAAATAGATTTCTGTTCAGAGAGAATTTCACACATGTGAATATATATTAACTTACTTTTCCTTTTTCGGAGGAAGCCGTTGAAATTATTAAACATTCATTTTAACTTTAAATAATAAATTAAAACCAGCATTATTTGTCAGATTAGCGACAGAGCCAGACGTACTCCATCTTCAAGTTTTCCTGGTAAGCAGAGCATTTTAACTACGTTGACAGTAAGGATAAAAAAAAAATCAGCTCTCTCTTGAAGGCTGTGGTAATTACGAAGCAGCAAAATGGATTCGCACCCTGCAACAGAGGAGTTATATATGACGTATACGGTTCTTCTTATTCGTCATGTTATAACTTTTTTTCTATTGATCACTATTCTTTTTAGCAAACTATCGGTAAATAATTGATAAATTTTCTTACTTTTGATTATTCATATCTAAACACAATGTGAATTACAAGGAAGGGGAAAATTACCAAAGTTGAAGGCAGCGACGGGTGAAGAACATATATGACGTACACCAGAATACACAATATTTCGGTTTTACTCCTTATTCATTCTGGAGGAAATGAGTCATGTCACATGTTGTTCGGGCGGTGTGCACATGCCGAAGATTCCTGCATGACTGAGCGCATTATCGTCGTGTAAAACCGAAATATTGTGTACTCTTGTGTTCGTCATATATGTTCTTCACCCGACGCTGCCGTCAACTTTGGTGAGTGGTGAGTCATTTTCCCCTTCCTTGTAATTTTTATTGTCTAAAGCCCTTTCCTTAGTTTAATTAATTTAAACACAATGTGAGCAACACAAATGTGTGCTCATTTATTTCTTCTGCGTTTAAAGTCTTAGATTTAACAAAATAATTCTAGTAATACAGATAATGAGTATGCTCAACGCAAAGCGGATGAAGGCCCTACTACGAAAAATTTTTGAGAAAAGTGTAAAAGAGAATCTAAATTTGGAAAGAACAATTGAGTTAAAGATATATTGCATTAAAATACTTTTAATTAATACAC
Source organism: Vandiemenella viatica (assembly GCA_031002005.1). Taxonomy (NCBI): domain Eukaryota; kingdom Metazoa; phylum Arthropoda; class Insecta; order Orthoptera; family Morabidae; genus Vandiemenella; species Vandiemenella viatica. Next base: position 101,352,110 of record CM061920.1, on the reverse strand, counting down.
TTCCGAATAACTTAAGAAGAAATAAAGTTGTAGAGCAAGGCAGTCTTCGCAGGTTTGGAGCTGTGTGTTACTGTAAAAGGATAACTTTTCGCTGTCGTTCTACGTCGTCCTCATCATGCATCTGCTGTTGGATAAACCCAGAAGTACAGCGTCAGTCAGCGGGCGGATGGATAATTTAACGTTCTTGCTGTCAACACCGTCATACGCCAGCGAACTAATGGATGCAGAGGTCATGTTTGATTTGTGAAGAGTTTGCGACTCAGTAGCGGAGAAAGAGAATGTAACTGAAATGTAACGACAGGTTTATATAAGCTTAAGCTACTTCTTCTACTACAAAAAATCATCATGAGATCCCGGGAATAAACGAGATATTAATTATAAAGAAAACTACTGAGTTGTCGAAGAGATAGTGCTATGTCGCTAGTGCTACAACAACTCTCATTTGAACAAGTAAGTTGATTTATGAATAGTAATTTGTAATAAGATAATAGTCACTGAATGGTCATTTCATTCACGCATGCTCTTCACCAGACTCGAACCAACGATATTAATTTTATGGCTTTACGCCTTGTCGACGTCAAGGTCATTAGAGGCGAAATAGGACTGGGGACAAGGAAGGGGACGGAATTTGACCATGGCCTTTTGAAGGAAGCATACCAGCAATCACCTGGAGTTTTTTGGGGAAACCACGGAAAACTGAAATCTGTCAACGATCTTAAAAATAAATAAATTAAGACTACGTATTATATCCTAATATTATTTTATTTAAAACTTTATGACTGATCGATGTCGAAATAATTACAACTGACAGAAAAGGGGACGCAAAAATCTGAAATACGCCTGTGGGTCATCCATATCCAAGAGATTGTACGTGTAATCACAACAGTTTCAATCAGTGGTAGAAAACCAAGAAAATAAGAGAAATCAGGACCAGGACCGATTCTTTTTTATACTCCTTTTTTCCACGAGCAATTACAGAATCAAATAGGTGAAATTTATTGAGCGAGAAAACCAAGATTCGATAAAGTTGGTCCCGATAAACCGCTCCGGCCATCCTCATCTGGGTTTTCCATGGTTTTCTCAGATCGCTCCAGGCGAACGCCGGGATGGTTCCTCAGAATAGCCCATGGGCGCCTCGTGCCATATCCCTTACATACCCTCATATGCACAAACTATTACATATTAGGGGAGGCACAGTGCACCTTCCGCCATCCACATTTAGTTCATCACTAAATTTAAAACGAAGACCTTAATTTCGATATGGGTGAAGTGACTAGTATACCAAGCAATAAATTAATTTAAAGAACGTGCTAAGAAAATCTTGCCTCTGAGAAGTGTCAGGTAGCAAAGTTTTACGTACTTTCTTGTTTCGTAATTGACTGATAGTATCGCAACACTATGTTCAAGGTCTAGAACTTTTGAATCCGACGTGGTGTATCTGTATATTTTTGAACTTCATTAGGCGTGAAGACTTGTCATTTCCAGGTTATAACGTTGTAGTTGCTCTGCTTTAGGAGGCAACGGATATATCTAGTAATTATACACCTGCATTGTTATGGACGTTAATTATGGTTCATCCACGTACTGAAGCCTGTAGGCGTTAAGCAATTCACGTTTGTGTGTATCATTCATTGAACGCCGTGGCCTGTAGGCAGTAAACAATTCACTGCCAGTGCTCCGCTGTTAAGGCCAATAACAAGCAACATTCATCACCTCCGCTGCCAGGGGCGGTCTGAAGCAATGAATAAATGCATAGCCCGCAGTAATCCAGGCGGCCCTGCGGTGACTGGCGCGTACACGGGTGTGGTCAGCTGGCGCGGATCCCAGCCTCACACGATTAAATAGCTCCGCGATAAGACGGGACGTTGTCTCATTATTCACTTCCGGCTTCATTATTTATTCTCTATTGTACTAATTTTGTCTACGGTCCATTGTCTACACCCTAAAACTGCCATTTACGCACATCAGTCCCGCAAATCATATTGAAATAAAGCGTGTGAAGTGTGCAAGGAAACACAGTACCCTAACATTTAAAAATTATGGATTAATATTTTCTTTTCGTTTCTTTAATTTTTTTCTGGGTTTGCCTAATTTTTGAGTGTAATATTTTGCCGTTTATTCAAGTTTTGACGAGAATCATTGCAAAGTATTGTATTTAGGATACCGAAGGCCGTGGTATGCGAATTATCTCTTAACAGTAAACTGTGAGTGTAGAAAGAGAGTATCTTCGTCAGGAGTCCGAACAAAAAAGATGGCGTGCCGGGGAAATGAGTGTGCCGTATTGTTTTGGAGCAGGGATGGTCAACCCGCGGCCCGCGGGCCGCTTGTGGCCCGCGGTAGGTCATTTTGTGGCCCGCGGAGCTGTATTATTATATACGTAAGCTTTGATTTTCAATGGTGATATCTACACTAAGTTAAGCTGATATTCAGCCAAGATCATCGCTCGATTGATCTTGCAGGGATGGACAGTGCGGGTGAACAGCAGAGCATTATCACGGCTTATGTTCCTGTAACTTTCAGCGCGTTAGTGGTTCGCCTGTCATTCTTGGATCGCTTGCGTCGGTTACTGCAGTTAATGTTTCCACCCATAGATGGAAGTACGCTATTTGCTTTGATTATTGTATTTGTCTATATTCCATGTATCTGCAGTACTGTTCTGTTTGTGGCGTGTTGTCGTGATCGAATTTTAAGAACTAGTTTCTGTTTTTTGTAAGTCGTGTGTATGTAAATATTACTATTGTTAAAAATACGTGATATTTGTGTTGTTGCATCTTTCCCGATTATGTTCAAGTTATTATGATTATTAAGCGTTGCGGTTTTAGTAGTTTCTACAAAATACAAGCACGTGACTTTTATTCATTTCTCTTTCTAGTTCAATGAAATAATGGCGTCAACTAGTAAAGACGTTGGTTCAAAGAAGGGAATATCTGCAGGTGAATTGAGAAGTTTTCAGGATAAGTGGACAATTAGTTATTTTTTGTAGAATTTAAAACAAAACCCATAGGTTTAATATGCAAAGAATCTGTTTGTGTATTGAAAAATTATAACAAGAAACGACGTTATGAAACTAAACATCTAAATAAGTTTGATGAGTACCAAGGATAATTTCGATTAGTCCAGGTAAATGACTTAAAAAGAAAACTTTCTGCACAGCAACAGATATTCACTGGCACTGCTGCAGAGTCAACATGCCACGTAAAAGCGAGCTATGCAGTAGCTTCGATATTAGCCAAGAAATCGAAGCCGTATTCAGATGGTGAAATGGTGAAGGAATATTTGGAGAGCATCGTTGAAACTATGTGTCAAGAAAAGAAAAAGGAAGTTTCAAAAATAAGCCTCTCTCGTCAAACTATTACCAGACGTGTGGAAGACATTGGGAAACAAATTGAAGATAAATTGAAAAGCAGAGCGCCTGATTTCGTATATTATTCTCTTGCATTGGATGAAAGTACAGATCTAACAGATACTGCCGAAGTAGCGATTTTCGTAAGAGGTGTTGATATCCAGTTAAACAAAACAGAAGAATTAGCGGCTCTATATCCACTCAAGAACACTACAACTGCACGCGATTTGTTAAAGTCAGTTACAGCAACATTAAATCATTTTTCGTTAAAACTTCACAACTTATCTGGCGTGACGACGGATGGAGCTCCAGCAATGGTTGGAAAAAATGAAGGTTTAGTAAAACTGATTGAAAATGAAGCCTGAAAACTTGATAATACCTCATTATTAAATTTTAATTGCATTATTCCTCAAGAGAATTTATGTGCCAAGTCTTTAAAAATGGATTATGTCATGAGCATGGTTATCAAAACTTCATTAGATCGATGGGCTTGAACCACCGTCAATTCCATGAATTCCTCAAGCATTTGGATTTTGACTAAAATGACGTTACATTTTATACTGAAGTAAGATGGTTGTCCCGTGCAAAAATGTTAAAAAATTTGTTTGATTTGAAGGAAGAGATACAATCATTCCATGCCAGAAATTTGAAAAGTATCCAAGAGTTTGAAGACGTGGCTTGGGTTTGTGACTTTGCGTTTCTAGTCGACGTTACTAACCATTTAAATAACCTGAACATTCGTCTGCAATACAAAGACCAATTGGCTAATAATACGTATGTTTGATGTTGTTGCCGCATTTCAAATGAAACTTGGGCTATGGGAACAACAGTTGAAAAATAAAAATTTCACTAATTTTTCCAAGCTACCGTTGCAAGCAGACGTGACACAGGCGTTGGCGATTAAGTACAGATAATTAACATCAAACTTGAACCTTTAGATTGAAAACCGATATCAAGATTTCAAAAATCATAATTTCTTTTATCTGCATTTTCAACGCCATTCTCCGTTGAAATAAATTCACTGCCAGGAAATTAGCAAATGTAATATTGTGAAATGTAGTGTGATGCACAGCTTTAGGAGAAATTCTATCAGTTTGGTTTGGAAGAATATCAGGACAAGGAGAAATATCCTACATTTTACAAACATGATTTGCGGATGATTTCGCTATATGGAAACACTTATGTGTGTGAGCAGCTTTTCAGCCAGATGAACAGTATCAAGTCACAACACAGAACACGAATCATTGATGTTCATTTGGAGAACTTTATGCGTGTAGCCACAAGTATTTTCGATATCAATATTGATGCCCTTAATTCTGCCAAACAATGTCAAAAGTCGCATTAAGATAATTGTATATTTAATACTTCATAAATATCCATATTTCATTTTAAGTGTTTTTTTCCTTCATAAAAATATTAAAGTATTTTTTCCAAGAAAGTAACGCATGCTGCCCGGCAGAGAGTTGTAGTTCCGAAATTTGGCCCGGCAGCTGAAAAGGTTGGCCACCTATGTTTTGGAGAGTGGTCTATGGCTGGACGTAAAAATTAGTAATGGGGTTTATTGAAATTTGTGTACGGGGATGTAGCAATGTTATAAAAGTGAAATTTAATGTTCAAAATATCAATTTGTGAAACAGTGTTTAATTAAAGAAGAGAGAAACAATCAAGTGAGGATTTTAACGTTTATTTTTTCTTGAGAAAGTGTATCTAAGATTTCTTCCAGGTTAGTAACTTATAGGTGACATCCGGTGATGAAATGAGAGAAGAAGCAGAAGCTGTATCAATAGTAATATTATAAGCAACAAATTAATCGGAGAATAAAAGAATTCTTAAGAATGGTGTTTATTTTGTTCAGCAAATAATTTTATCTTTGGCACCTTTAACATCTTTATTCATATTTCTTCTTCTTCATGTATGAAGCAGTTTTACATTGTTCAGTTAACTGCAATAATCGCATTCCGTATCTGCCATGATTTGTTTACATATGCCACGTGTGTCCTTCATCGCTGGCTTCAGCCTTCGAAGGTACCTTCTACTATTGCCTGCACCAAAATGTTTAAAAACGAAAATATAATACTATATCTGTTTACGGCCTTTCAAAAATATCCAGAAGATTTACTATCTTCTTTAGGCTACCTTCAAGTTTGATTTCGTACAGCATGTTCATATCTTGATTAGGCAGATTTCGGTAGTCATCTAATCCAATGCTGAAATTATTGTTCAGTTTTGTCAAACACATGGTTCTCTCATGGTTTGCGAAACATTACTTCCAGAGACAGTTAAACGATTTTCTTTTGGACATTCACTGCGCTCGAGAATATATGCAAGAAAACCCCCTCATTATAATGTTTCTATGATAGATGTTTCATATGCGTCATAATATGCATTCAATCCCACAGAACAACATTTTTACTCAAATACGATACGCAATGGACTGGCTTAAAACCTACACTATGCAGCATATCATGTTGCTTGGTACTGATTTTTTTTAACCCACCTGAGTCGTAAATGCTTACACAGTTTTTAAGGCAGTTATATGACCTATCTTTACCCTGGACTGGTAAAAATCAATAAATTAACGTGAAGGCTACACATTTTGTGGTCCTGAGATCATAATATTTGATTGGTACCTCGTACAATGGATTTGAGATTTTGGAGTAATGAAAACTTTGGCTTTCAGTTGCCCTATTACATAATTCTGTATTATATTCCTCCCCGATCTATGAGTAATGACGGATATGAGTATTTTTTTATAGTTATACGACGAATAACAGAAACTGCAATAGTAAAAATTAATATTTTCCGTGCATCCATGTGGTACCGTGTCCTAGTATGAATTGCGGACTTTTCGACTGTCATATTTCAGCCATCTTCCAGGACGAAAGCACGTCGGGAGAAACGTAGGCAATTCATATTCTACTTCGCCTGCAGTAAAATTATTGTTAGTTCGGATACTTCTTAAATTGTAAGCAATATAGTGCTTCTTTTGTTGAAGCATTATGAGCAGAAAGTGTTAGTATCGTAACCTACATTATTCTTACTATTACAAAATAAATTATTTCGCACGTTATGTTTCCACTGATTCATTATAGCTGTAACTTCACTACGTCTGCTAGATGCTCATTTGAAATGGTTCGGATCCGAAACCTCAATTTAGTTGTGCTTCTTCTTTGAGAGGAAACGTTTGTAGCTGAGGTCGCTATTGTGTCGGGACACCGAGCTGCATACAATTCACGAATGCAGTTCTGACGGCCATTAAGCAAATCAAGGACGACTCGATGTAATCGCAACGCGGTGTCAGCAGTCAGCCAATTACTTCCGCTCACTCTCATTAACGGCATCACGGCAGCAGGAACTCGTTCCCGGTTCCACCTCAACACAGGGAACGACATCTCGAGGGGAGCACGTGGCCTGTCTTCAGTATTATCTCTGTATAATGAAATATGATTACTGCGATTAGATGTAACTAAAAATCAAACATTTACGCAGTTGGTCACAATACTTGATAATACCTGAAAGAATCAAAGACAGACCTATATTTGTGTATGCAAGATTGCTACGGCAGTAAAGGATCTGGAGTAAAACACAGTTAAAACAACTGCATTACTTACAAGGATACCATCACACATGTTGAAAATGGATATGATATATGTTGCAGGGTATTCACTCCATGTATTCAGTACAGTCGTTTCGTCAAATGAGCACTTGTTTTGGAAATATTCGCATGCAAAAATTCCCAATGGCTTTTAAATACTGAAATTATTGCTCTGTTTTTTTTTTTTAAACGGTCTTCTAGATGTTTTGTATTTAGTTTGAAATATTTCTTGAAGACTCCAAGTATAGAAAGGACGAAGATACATTAAGATAAAAATCATATATATTTTATTTGAAAACGTATCTAAATAATAATTTTATTTGCGGCTACTGTAAGCTCGTGACCGTTTTATTTCCGTATCGTAATGGGTCTATAATAATTCCGGGTATTAGGGTCAAAGATTATGATAAGTTGACATGATCTTTCCAAACACGAACTTGACCTGTGTTTCACCCTTAGGCTGAATACAATCTCTTGAGCCTGAAGAACTCAGTAGTATTAATAGACGTATTAAACACGGACAGCGACGATCACGCTATCGTATAATTTTTTTCAATGGTCTTGCTGAAATACAAACTGGTATTTGAGCCTAAACGTTCACCTCCAAAATCTGAAGTATTTCTGTTTAAAGGGAGTGTGCAGTTGCTTCGAAAGCTTCACGTTGTTTTTAATTGAGGTTGGGCAAACATTCATAATGTTATCACTGGTCATAGTGTCCCAAACGGCCAAATAACTTAATACTGATTAATACTTATTAAATAGTTAAGCAATACCGAATAAATAAATTGCCAGAGTACTCGATTCGGTAACATATTTGGTCTGATGCAGGGGCGTAGCTACTATGGGGCTAGGCGGTGCAGTGCACCGGGGCCCACACGCTCAGGGGGCCCCCAAGCATACCTCAAAGGGTCCCTAAGCGCACCTCTAGGGGCCCTCAAGCGACCTTTTTTTTTAGCTCTACCGTCGTCTAGGGGCCCCTGAGAACACAGGAACCCCTCACTAAGGGCCCTCGCTGCTCAAGGGGGGCCCCCACTGCTCAGGGGCCCCTAAAGAACAATTCAAGGGCCCCCATCCTCAGTTCAGGGGGCCCCTACCAGCACACAAAGCAAAAAAAAAGGTCGCCCGTCTGGCCTGAGGGCCCAAAATAATTTTTTTGCACCGGGTTCCATGTTAACCTAGCTACGCCACTGGTCTGATGTCCACTTTAAATAACGTAATAACTCACGAACAGCGAACGTGAACAAGAACCATTAACGAAAGTGGTCGGTAAAATACGTTAAAGCAAATATAAACATCGATCAAGTTGCAACATTAGCAAAAGTTTTAATTAAATTGAAATTTAGCCTAGGCCGTTAAGACAATTGGCGTTCGTGGTTGGAGCAGAGATCATGAGTGTTTTAAAATTCTTAAAGTTATTTTTTATGTTGCTTTCATTAGCAACATGTTACTGAAAAGTAGTTCGACGTTTTTTTCAGTTTATCGATATTTTTTAAACTATGATATGCTGTGAAAAACAAACTTAAAAAATGTGTTATGGTAATTAATTTCATAGCAGTTGCTTAGCGATTAAATTGTGCTCATAACCTCGAATTTTTTTTAATGATATCTGGTCACTGTTAATTTCCGAGCGAAAGCTGGTGCGCGATTTAACCGTTCTCCAGCCAATAGTTATCGAGGTGAGTAAGTGAGAGAGATTAGAAAATTACATAGTAGATAAATAAAGAAATAATGATTTTTCTGTATAAATTACGCTGTAATGTGTTTGTTTTAAATTCTATTTCATGCAATAAAATTATGTAAATGAAGTTGAAATAAAATAAAAAGTTAGGCTCCATGAATTCTGAAAATATTTCACTGTAGGCACATTTGAAGCTGAGCCCTCAAATTAGGAAGCAAAGCGGCGTAGTAGTCCTGTGGTTAAGGCACTTGCTCCAGTCCCGGGTTCAAATCGCGGAGGGTGCAGGAATTTTCAAGAATTGTGTTTGATCATATGAGCTATGCCAGACCGTTCCTTGGTTCGAATTCCACGTTAAACTGCAGGTCCCAGAGGAAATGATCAAGCCATCATTCCTCTGACATAATGCGTTAGTATTCTTCCTTCGGGAGCATGGAACCAACTTTCAGGTTGTGGACTAACTTAGGTTTTTTTCCGCTATACCATACTGCTACTAGAAAATAGAGCGCATTAATTCCTGTATTTTAAAGCCATTGAGAATTTTTTGAATGAGAATTTCTGAAAAAATAGGAGTCATTTGAAGAAACAATTTTACCACAGACATGCACGGGAGTTCGAAATTCGTTTATAATATGCTCTCCCTGTCAGATCATTTCAGAAATGAAGTTCCTGCTCAATTCTGTTCATAAGAGAACTTGTAGTGTTTGTGTTCTTTCTCCATGTAGTGAAGTCGAGTTTCTAGTTGACCGGTGGCTTTAGGCATCAATGATTTTCGTCTGGAGAAGTAGTTCTATATGCCTTAGTGTAACAATGTTTCATTTACACGCCAAACGTGTGTTGTCATACATAGAGTGAAGTATATGAAGGTAGATACGATTCTATAATTTATTGTACAACAATGACGGAAAAATGAAGAAATTTGAATGTAAGATCGTAACAGTTTCTACAAGAGTCTAGCAAACAGTTGATCAAATACGAAAAAGAGAATGGAAGCTACCGAAAAGTCCTTCGTTGTGAAGCCATAGTCATGAATATAAATGACGGTAGTCCTTTCTGCAGGAATAAGGTTAGCATTTGGAGTTGTTCGAAATGTACGCTTGACACACATATAGGTCTGACGTAACTGTTGAACTCGCACGGTACACGACCACCAAACTCACGTAACGACCTAAACTGCTGTGCCCACGGTGCCAGCAGAATTAATGTCCCGCAAATTCTGTTTCTGAGATTCACTTAGCGACACATCAAGCTGTGCAAACACTACGACGATTGCTTCTGAGGTAACACTGAACGTCACACAGAGATACGTGGTCTGAGGCTACGAGGAAGGTGTAATGCGTGGCACCTTCTGGTAGAGATATTTAATTCCAGAGAGTAATGAACTTTGTGGTTATGAAGTGAGTGTCGGGTTTTAAGATGGTGTTTTTAATTATTACCATTTTTGGTGGCTGATATATTCATGCTTCTCAATATTTCACTGTGATTTATTAACTATTTCACTCAACTAAATCTGTCACCCTCTCCTATTGTTCGCATATTATTTTTTCAGTTATGTGACTGCATGGTTTCGTGAAAGGGATTTACATCAGTGTCTAAAAAAACAAAGTTGTGGACGTCAAGCTGCAATTCTTTGGTCTTATTATATTGAACATTTGACATTTCTTCCTTGCAAGTAATAACACACTTACGACACAACAGCTGAAAGGTATTAAGCTGATCCCCAAGTTTATGCGTCAGTTCACGGATGATCGCGGGTGAACGCGAAGTGAGTGATCCCTGTTTCTCTGTCCTGCGCCCCACCTACCAACACTGACCAAGCGAATCCGCAGATTATAACGTTACAATCTTTCGTAAACAAAATTAACAGTAAAGATAAAGGCAGTCTTGTCTTTTAGGTCAGGCCCATTGGCTAGGATTTCTTAGAATGATTCTGCATCATATTACACTATATTAACAATAGAATGGAAATGTCATTTTTATTAACAAATGTTACGTTTTGAGAAAAAACACACATTGACTTGCCTCGCGCACTGCTCATCTTTCAGCTTTTTAAAAAAAAAAAAAAAAAAGTCAAATGCATGAGAGATAAAACTGAAATACGTGTGTTACTGCCACTTAATGGCTGCTGCTCTTACTAAACAGTTTGAAGTACGTAATCATAATTTACTTACGTCTTCGCAAAAATGAAAATAATTTAAGGATGATAAAATCCTATCCGACTATCTCAGTATCTTCACTCTTATGGGTTGAATATGGAGACAGAAATTAACTTATTTACACTCCAAAACGCGAGTACTCTTACTGTCATTCGTAACAGAAATTAACTTAAGCCCTATCCCAACCTCAACTCCCCAAAAATTTCTAAAACGTGACCTTAGCTAAAATCACTTATATTAACTTTTCAGACAATCGGCTAACTAGAAGAAAGGTTGTCTACACTAGGAATGATATTGGTGGAAGAGTTAGAAGATTTCCATGGAATGGAAAAGATGATCATGACCACAAACTGACACTCGATTTCAGGTATAAGGGTGCGGGAAGATTTTCTTCCGTTGGTAAGGGGGTCAGGGATTAGAATAAATTACCAGGAGAAATGATGAATAATTTATCAAAAACTCTAAAAGAATTTAGTTGAAATTAGTACAGAGCAAAAGTAGGTTAGAAAAGGAAAGGGGAAAAATGGATTTGTAGATAAATTGCCACCGGAGCAAGCGCTCCATAGCAATTAAATTAAATACCTAGTGATTTTCACCTTTTCCGGTACCTGAAACACCATCTTGGCGGGCAGCGCTTCAATGACGACGATGAAGTGAAAGCGGCCGTGAACTCTTGGCTGTCGGAGCAGGCGGCCGAATTCTTTGAAGAGGGAATTAAAAACTTAGTTGTACGGTATGACAAGTGCTTAAATAAACAAGACAACTATGTAGAAAAATAGGTAAAAGTGTGTAGAATCAGAAAATAAAAGTTTTTTTTTACAAAAGTACTTGTATCTTTTAAAAAAAATAAAAACGGCCCTTAATTAAAAAACAACCCTCGTATAAATGTATTTGGGAGACATTCAAACGCAATGTAAAAATAATTTAAACGTATACAAAAAAAATCACACTACGAAGGCTATCTTAGGAAACCTATATGCTGAGAACGCTTCCGGATTTCTGAATGTGGTATGATCTTTGACTATGAACATGGTGATAAGAGGTGAACGATAGGGAATTAAAGTGGCAACAAATAGGATTCCATTTTCATGAGCAATAAAAGTGTTGTAGTTTCAAAAAATACAATGTCCATCACAAGACTATATTTAGCTTTACATTAAAAAATAAGTTCCTATAGAAATGAATGACTTACCCATCGTAGGAAGCGGGAATTAAGATTTTGAATGTATTGCCAGTCGGTCTGTGTGTGCGCCTGTTACAACTTCATTGTTTCCGAAGACTAAGTTTTTTTAAAAAAGAAATTGTTGATTACTTCAGATCTAGCTATCGCAAACACGAATATAACGTAAAATTCGGAATTACTGTGTGAGTTATAGGGGAGGTGAGATTTTATGGATGATGAAGAAAAACCTTTTGTATTTTAGAAACTTTTGTTCAACATCAAAAGAAAGATGGAATCCCGCCAGCTCTAAAAGCATTTGACTTCATTTTTTCCCTCGATTTGGCGATAAACCGTAAAAAACTATATTTCCCCTTTTATTTCTGAATCTATGAATCCAATAATTCTTTCATAATTTACAGTGAAACCCTTTCTCCTTAAGATTGAAGAAAAGGTACAGCGATTGATATGAAGTTTATGGTTTTCACAAAAAGAGAAATCTGAATAAATTTGGTTTGTCAGTAAATATTTTTTTAAAGAAAAGTTGTATTTATCATTCGATGGAAAATTTCGTAAGCTGGATAGCAAATATGTTTTGAAAGTAACTGCCACTTTACAGAATTTTCCTGATCCTTAATTAATCGCCGCACGAAATTGACACGATTTGGCTTTAACAATATTGAGTGTGTTGTATATTAGGAAACCGTGAATTTCTAATCCCTCTCGTAGTTGTGTCTGCGAGCCTGACCTAAGGGACGGAGTCCCGGTCTCGAAGGGCCAGCCGAACATTAAAGCTGAATTAGTGGCTGAAGTTGGGTGTGGAACAGGGAACTGCTCTCCGCTGCTTCGTTAGGGCCGAAGGCGACGGCGCGGAGTCAGTGAGGAGGGTCTGTAGCGAGACAGCGGAAATGGGAAGCAACTTGTTGACGAAGTGCCGGGAGAGGCCGACACAGGCGGCAGGTGGAAGTTTTATTGCGACCCTCCGTGCTCTGAATCCAGACTGCAGACTTCACGTAGTCGGGTGACGTAACAGAGCATGCCAGACGCTACTAAATCTCCAGGCTTTGTCGTAATGTAGGCGTTGCGAAGGGAGCGTTTTTAAACATCCAAGAGCTGAAAGTAGTTTTGACGGCAGTTCTAAAATCAAAAAAAGAATACTAGACTACGGTGGCAGTGTTGTCAATAAAAATTAAAAGGGACGCAGAGTACACTCCTGTAAAAACACCTAATATTAAAATCAACAACAAACGCAAAGTTAGTATCAGTTATGGTCATCACTGTCAGAAATATCTTGTGATAAAAATACTATGAAAATCCATTAGCGTAATTAATACTGCGTGCTATACGTGCACTTGATCCGCCAGTGTGGCTCGGTTCACTGAGGCGTCGCGCACTGGGTGGATCGGGGAGGTATAACGGGATGGGGCACAAGGCCATTCTGATTGCAGATTTTAGGCAGATTTACGAAGCCATAAAGGCGAATGACGGGAGAGTCCCCACTATCTACAATGCAAAGAAACCGTTCTTAACAATGTAAGGGTCACTGCACTGCACTGTTGGGGCAGCGGAGGTGTTAAACAGTGCGGTGATTCACGGTGCCGTGTGGCGGAAACTGCTGGCTAGACTGACCGAGCAAGTTGCCGACGGCAACAGACTGGGAGGGTAGCGTTTTCCGGCGAACGCCCTGTACAATATGCTTGGTGTCAGAAAGCAGGAGTAGGGAAAACTTACCCTCCTATCTAACATTCGGGAGGATGGGGGCTAAACTCCGTCCGGTCATCCTGACTGGTTTTCCGTGGTTTCCCACAGTCCTTCCAGGCAAATTCTGGGATGGTTCCTTTGAAAGGCCACGGCCGGCTTCCTTCCCAATTCCCTCCCCGTAGTTTAGTTCGGCTGAAATGGGCCACCGAGACCCTCAAACCCAGACCGCCTCCCAGCCTTCAGCTGAGAGTAATGAAATTTGTTAAAAAAAAAGAAGGCATTCGGCAGTAAAACCAAAGCTCCAAATTTTCCATGCATACGATCAGTAAAAATCATCGAAGGCAGCTGACACCAAAATATTGGAAAAATGTGGAGAAGCAGAAGAAGACGCACACATGATTGTCGTGTTCCATGTACACCTTACTATCAAAATACCTGTAATTAAAATAGCAATAACTGTTCAAAAAAAACAAAACTTAGGTTATATCTATCTTGTACTGCCAATGTTATACGATAAATGATAGGGATATTCAAACGTATAAGCAAAAAAATTAAACTCCGAACTATGAAAGCAGTGAACAGAAGAGCGGTCAAACGTGCTCTGGCGCAATTTATTTTTAATGTGTGTGTGTTCGGTATATCTGCATTTATGACGGTTTCATAGCTGAGCGATGGCATGGATTGAATAAATTCGCGTAATATTCAATGAGTTTTATAGAATTGTTTCTTCCTAACATACTGTACTTACTTCATGGAATCCAGTCACTATTAACAATTTCTTACGATGATTATACTGATTATTGGCAGGTCTTAGAGTCAAAACAGAATCTAGCAAATTCGAACACGTTTTAAGGCGTTCAGGTAAACTCTACTAACATCATTAGTCTTCCTAGTTTACGTCATTTCACAGCGTCAGATACATACACATTTGCTGACAGGATCCAAGAAGAAAAATTGGGTGGCAAAATCATACAAGAAACTGTCGTTTGGAAGAGCCTGGTGTCGATTATCAGTTCCGTTGTACACACTTAGGTTTCCTCTCGTTTTCCATAATGGTTTCATAATAAACGCCATCAGCGATTTCCTATTAGCGATTTCTTATCAACGCCCTATCTCAACTCCAACATTTACAGACATTGGCTGCCGTCGACGAACCACAGATACTTTTTCACACAAAAAAGATAAAGGTTCATATTAATTACAGTGACAGAGAAACTTAGCTTATGACACAGTATTTTCAGACGCAGTTAGTTGCTGTGTGGTAACATATGCCGGAAGTATTCCGGTGAATTACGTTATTTACTAGCAAGCTAGAGATAGAGATACGTGTCACGTAACTGTTAACACCCCATAGTTTCCTGGTAAGTACACGAGTTCTCGGTAATCAAACCGGGAAATCAGAATTGCCAAGTTACACAGTCAGATATATCACTGACGAGCCCTCAAATAGGCCGCAACGGCTGGATCAGGTGATTCCGGTACCAATACATGAAATGGGGCTAGCTGGCTTCAGTCCTGACTGGAGAAGAAATCTTCAGCAAATTTTATCCTACAGGTCAGAAGAGGCCGTGTTTCTCTCTGCATTTATCTTTCATTCATTCACAACGCTAAAAACACCCTACACTGAACATACACACACCACGGTAATCACACAAAACAGTAAAGTCTTCACAACAACCTGGTGACAGAGTTTTTCTTAGCTGTACATCCTCCCCTCCCCCCCCCCCCTAATCGAAGCAGACTTAACCGAACCCCGTATTCCCGTTGTTGTTAGTGTTGTTGTGGTTTTAGGGCGCGTCGACATCAGGGTTATTAGCGCCCTAACAATTACCAGCTATTACTGTGGCTTTAAAATGTACTAAAATACTGTCTGCATGGTCGACCGTAAAGGGGTCCGCCATACAGACAGCAAATAAAATAAATAATAAAATCAGGCGTGGCTTTATAGGAGCCACCGGTACTTTAAACCGTACGGCACCTGGATGGCTGTAAAGGGACCAAGAAGGTTCAAAAGAGAATTAAAAACACTACACGTCTCACTGGCTGTATAGTGGTCAGCGAGACATGAATCATAACAATATAAAAAAATAATAACAATGCACATGAATGGGTGGCTGTAAAGAGGCCACCCATCCATCTTAAAACTAGGCCAATCTGCCTAAAATTTTAGGCGCTAGACCGGCCAAAACACAAAATTTTAAAACACTCACCACGTTCCTGGTCTCATTGTTTAAAATGAGGGACAGATCGTTGGCCAAGCCAACGTCTGCCCTCAAATAATACACAATCAATTAAAATGTGGCATACCGTCAGAGGACCGCCTCAAGCATCACATTCCGGAGGGTCCTCTCGGCGGAGAAGAAAGCTGTGTTTCAGAGGACAGTGCCCTATTCGGAGGCGAGTAAGGAGAACCTCATCCCTCCTCGCCCGCTGGATGGAGCTGCTCCACGGCTGAACGGTCGGTTTGACCAGCCGGAGCTTATTATGCTCAACCTCCAGTAACTGCCTCTGCCAGATGTCAAAAACAAATCTTTTCCCCGCCGAGGCAAGGTCATACTTTGGGACCGGATCAAACCCCGTATTCCCAAACGGTTAATGGGTCCTACAGTGTAACATGGAGTCCAAACCACGGAACCGTTCTGGCGTACTTCACATTACACAGCGGGCTGGATCAGAGGTGAAGTTCGGGATCAGGGGCTTTGAAAATCCCCACCTAGGCCGCGATCGGGACCAGGGATCTTTCGATCTCCAATCAGACACCTTGACTATTGAGCTACAATGCCGCTCACACTCAAAACGGTAATATTTTACTATCATCACTGCAGAAGCCAAGTGGAAACGACCCCAGCAAAATTTACTAAGAATGTTTTCGTTAAGGAGTAACTCTCTGCAGCACAGCAACTAATCCTGAATCACCGGGTAAAGCAGAAAATCATCTGCCCTATGAGGATATGCCGGCCAAAGGTAACTTTTTATGGTCAGGGAAGTTTAACGGAGGAGAGTATCGCAAGTGTCAGTTACCAGAGATGATGAGAGTGCAACCAGTAGAGAAAACTGTCGAATGAATTATAGCTTGAATTACCAACCCATGCACTGTGTACTTGACCACTTTCAGCCTCTATGCATACTTGTTATTCAGATGTCACAGGTAAAATTATCCAAGTAATTATCAGATATTAAGCGTTAGTTTTAATGCCATACCTGCTGCTCATGAATACATAGTGGTTATGCCACATGATTCACGAACAAAGAGCAAGCATAGGTGTACTTCATCATGAATACGTTGGAAATTTTTTTGTTAATTCATTAATGTCTGGAAACACCAAAAGACATTTCTATTGAAAGTGAATTGTAATTTAATTTAATCGTGATGGAGCACACGGCCCGGTGGCAATTCACTTAGTCATCTAATTACCGCTTTCCTATTTTCTTTTTAAAATTATCTTATATAATTTCAGTGTTAAATTCCTCCCCATCTATTTTTGCAATTTACAAATTTTAATTTCCTTCAATTTAATGGCCACAGGATGATATTAGTAGCGAATTGCCTCTCTCGCATTTCATTTCTGAATTAGCACTGTGCGTGGTGGGTGAGCGGTTGGCGCTTTGGCCTCGCATTCGGGAGGACGCCGTTTCGAATCCCCGTCCAGGCACCCATGGTTTCCCCAAATCACTCCAGGCGAATGCCGGGATGCTTTCTTCAAAAGGACCATGGCCGAAATCCTTCCCGTTCCTTGTCGACAGTCCCATCCACCTCTAATGATCTAGACGTCGACGAGGCGTAAAGCCATAAGTAAAAAAAAGAAATATTCTGAATTGGCATTAATT
This sequence comes from Vandiemenella viatica, assembly GCA_031002005.1. Taxonomy (NCBI): domain Eukaryota; kingdom Metazoa; phylum Arthropoda; class Insecta; order Orthoptera; family Morabidae; genus Vandiemenella; species Vandiemenella viatica. The sequence continues at coordinate 101,334,653 of CM061920.1, read as the reverse complement.
ATGTCCTCCGTTGTACTGAATATTTGTGTTCAAATAGATGTTCAGTGTTTGATGATATTTTGTATTTATCATACCTGCTATGATGGTGGTGACGAACACAGTTATATCATATATATTATTTCTATAAGATATTTTTTGTCACAGGCCTGTATCTTCCTTCATACTTAACCGAAATCAATAAATGATGTATCCCTACTTTGGTCACATCATTTTTTAAGAAAGAAAGTTTTCGGAATTCGACCATTAAAGGGCAAAAATGTCAATATGTCTAAAATGCTGTTTTCTGTGTTACGAGTCATTTATCGCCCTGGATACCTATCTGAAGTATCATTTTAAAGATTAAGATCCCCAGTTTAGTGACGTCATATACTAAGACAATTATTTTTTTCGGAATTTCAGCCTTAAAGGGCAAAAGTATCAACATTTTTGCAATGCGTTTTTGTGTCATGAGCCATTTATCTCCCTTAATATCTAACCGATACAAATAAATGAGGTATCATATTAAGACTAAGGTCTCCGCCATGGTAACATTATATTTTAAGAAAGGGATTTTTCGTAATTCGACCCTTAAAGGGCAAAAATGTCAATTTTTCTAAAATGCGTTTTTTTGTGTCTCGGGCCATTTATCTCCCTGGATATCTAACAAAAATCGATAAATGAAGTAGGATTATGAGCAGTAATATCTCAGCTTTGTGACGACATATTTTAAGAAAGAATGTTTTTTGGAATCAACCCTTAAAGGGAAAAAGTATAAATTTTTCTACACCGGTTTTTTCTGTCACGAGCTATTTATCTCTCTTGATATCTAGTCGATATAGATAAATGGGGTATGATTCTAAAAATTAAGGTTTCCGCATTTTAAAAAACGAATTTTTCTGAATTGAACTCTTAAAGGGCATAAATATCAGTATTTCCAAAATGCGTTTTCTGTGTCTCGAGTCATTTATCTCACTTGATAATTAAACAAAATTGATAAACGAGGTATCATTTTAAGAATGAGGTCTTCGTAAGATCTTAAGTTCCATTATACCACATTTTAAGAAAGAAATTTTTCAAAATTCTAACCTTATAGGGCAAAACTATTAATATTTCTATAAATCATTTTTCTGTCAGGAGCTATTTATTTCCCTTGATACCTAAACGAAATTAATAAATGAGGTATCGTTTTAAATATTAAATTATCCGCTTTGGTCACATCATATTTTAAGAAAAAACTTTCTTCAAATTCTACCCTTAAGGGGCAAAATATCATCATTTCTAGAAATTTTTCTTTTTACCTCGCTTGATAACTAACCGAAATCGATAAATGAGGTATCATTTTATACATGAAGGCGGCTGCTTTGGTCAAACCTTATTTTATAAAAGATATTTTTGGAATTCGACACTTAAAGGGCAAAAGTTCAATGTTATTTCTACAGCATGTTTTTATTTTATTTTATTACAAGCCATTTACCTTCTTCGATACCTAACCCAAATCGATAAATATCATACCGCTTTAAAGATTATGGTTTCCAGATACGTAAAATGATAAATTAAGAAAGAATTTTTCGGAATTTGGTGCTTAAAGTGGTACTGCGTATGAGAAAGTTCAGAGCCAACTCCCTAGATTGCAGCAGTAGATATCACAGAGATGTCAATAAACTTTTTTTTTTATTCAATAAGTAGCTTTTGGGATATTTTTTTCTATTAAGGAAACTCTTTCGTTTTGCTATAAAATTCCACTGTAATCATTATATTCGCACAACAACAAATATCACAGAGATGTTGATATGCTGTGTGTATTTTGTTCAGGTTGGTTGTATTCTGTTAAGGTCAGTGACAGTTTGTCGTAAATACAGAGTGGTTTAAATTTTGCTATCTGTTTCGTAATATGTTGTGAGTATTTTGACACGTACTTATTACACTAAAAAAATAAATATTTGCTTCAAAAGTGCGGTTCTACTTTTAATTATATTACAAGCATTCAACCTCACTATTAATCACATTTTATTCGCGAAATTTTCGCACGGGTCTCTAGTACAGATATATTTCACGAGTATCAATCCATATAAATCCTGCTATATACGATTCAACCTTACCAGTGAAATCTAGGTAGAAGCAGTACACTGGCAAAAATTCAGTTCTGACAAAGTCTTATATACGTCCGTAATTTTCTTATGTACGCTGGTAATAGGTAAAGTTCAAATTCAGGTGATATTGAAATAATTATTGCTGTGATCTTAGCGCACCACTTCAAGCGGTTAAAAACTCGTATGAAGTTATTAAGAATACAGTAAAAAAAAACTTTTTTGTGTTATTCAATAGTAAACCCGCTCCATTATTATATGAGGTAAACAATACTGTAAAATTCAATGTTTTCACATTTATACAGAGCATCAAAGAATTTTACCGCGTAATCGAAACTGAGACTCGTTACTAGGAACCGTTGCTTTAAATTACGTACTTGCTATCTAGTTGACTATTACAGGTGTCTATTACTAACTCTCCGGCAGAGATGTACAACAACCAATAGTGCGGAATTCCACTGGCCGGTGATTCACGCTCGGCGCGGCGCCTTGTAAATGATGGTGCTATGCAGGTGCACACAAATTGCCGATTACGAGGCGTTCGACTACACGGCCACATTCAGGTTGTTACCCATTTGCAATATCGCGCCAATAACTGACTTCGTGACCGGTATTACACAATCACTGTAATGTGTTTTGCGCTTTATGCGCCCGGCTATTCGATTCGACACGAAGCCTACCTGTTCCATTGTAGTGCGTGTGGAAAAGAGGTATAAAAAAAAGCTCACCACGCTGTTTTGTGTTCGGGTCATAGGGCCATTCTAGAGAGCCGGAACTCGGTAGTACAGAGGTTAAAAGAGGATATCCGATTTGGTTAGTTCTATTTTTCAGTTTCTTTATTAGTATTATTACAGTGTATTTAGTTGAAATTTAAATTTCGTCATCTATGCAAATAGGTATATAAATTTCAACTTAACCGTTTCAATCATTTAGTCATGATCCGACTATTACTTTACTGGGATCATAATTGCAACCAGGCTGCTGTAGCGCCGAAATACTGTTGACCGAGGAAACAGAAAGGATTTGTAGCTACCCTTTTCAGCAATAACGAGAATTACCAATTGACATGTTGCACCAAAGAAATATAAAACTGAAAACATATAAAATCATTTTCTTCCAACTTTTATTATTCACGTATGTTGAAATTATCCATAAGGACGCAAAATTTTAGGCTTTGTTTACTTAATGAACAGCAGTGTCAATAGGCCATATTTGACTATCTATGTTTTTGATATTCTCTTTCACAGTCGTGTGCTTCCGGGACTAGCACGTTTACAACGTACCATACTGGGAGAAAATTCCTTCTTCAAAATTTAAAAAACCAAACAGTCCTTATAATGCTAACTGGGGCATCGCTTAGCAAGCATAACCAATTTAATTGAAAGAGGCAACAGAGGCGTTATTTATTAAGTGTTGTATTCACCACAATGATAGACTCTTAATAGTGTTATAAATAAGAATGTTTGGATGGACGGATGTTTGGGTTATTTTACTTAATCACACCTTAAATGGTCAAATTCTATAAATTAAATTTCTTACAAAGTTATTACACAGTCTGGATAATAACATAGGATAGTTTTCATCCTCCAAAAATATAGAGTTCCTCTGGAAATCTCCATTGACAATTCGCGTACTACAAATCACAAAGTGTCTTTTACTTCGTAATCGCTATTGTCACCTTTACTTCTTTGTTATGTAGGTAGCAAACACTACTTTTCAGAAAATATAATGACATATTCAATAATGTGTTCAGATTTTAAGTACAATAATGGATGCACTTGATAAACTGATAATTCAAGAGCAGGAAATATAAATTTGTTCTTAACCTTAATTTTTTTAAAACCATATGCATTAAGTTTCTTGTAATTTACCCGTAGATATACAATTTTGTTTGAAGATTGCGGAGCACAAAATAATACATTACGTTTAGATTTCTTAACATTACTAAACTAAAAAATAATTCATAACGTCATGTGTTGACAGATTGTAGCGTAAAAAATGAGTAACACAGAAATTTACATTTTGAAATAGAAATTGTGTGTTATTTTTAATTAAGCTGTAATTATATTACTAGTATTTAATCTTTCATATAGATTTGTTGTTTGCTGGAAAAAGCCATTTAATATGTTTGCATATGTGTCATTAAATCAGTCCCAACCTAACCAAGTGAAGTAGATGAGTGCGAAAAAGTTGTATGTATGGACTTTGCCACTTGGGAATACGCCCCATAGCAATTAAATTAAATTAAATTGGCCCACAGACATTTAATTGCTTTGACAGCCTGAGAAACTAAAAGAAACCTATAGTAACATTTTGAAGATCATAACGAATAAACAATAAATTATTATACTACTGTGAATATGTCAATTTATATTTCAGTCAGTTGATCGGAGCAGCATATATACTAATAAATGGAATATCCAAAGAGCAAATCAAGTCCTGAAGTGAAATAAAAACCGAGCTTCTGATGGGTGGAAATTTTTTTTTGGAACAGTACCAAATAGTATCATATCTGCTAGGTGTAAAATTTGCCGTTGAGTTTACTCAACTAGGGGAGGAACCAGCTAATTCGTTGGACCACCTTAAACGGAAACAAAGTTAATTTCTACCAGTGGACCCCAAACTTACAACCCCTTTGTATAACAATTATTGAAATTACATGTTTTGTTTTGAAATACAAAAACACTAATTTTTTTTTCAATGATGTAGGTGAACCTGATGGGATGATAAGAAATTATTGATGTGAGTAACCTTCATTCTTCTCCATAAGCACCAATTTCATATATATATATATATTTTTTTTTGTAGCGAGGCCAGCTAAGAGAAGAATATCTTAAAATCAATAATAAAAATTTTTCATCAATTATACATTAACATTAGGGTATCACAAAATACCTCTGGCTACAGATAAAAATTTTCTTAGGTGGGAGATCATGTTTTTAAATACTTAGTTTAACATTAAATAGTACTAATAAAATATTAAACCGTAGCATTCTCAGTAATTGTGCGTACACCACATACGATCTAGCGTCTCTTACAATATTGAGATCACATAAAAAACAAGCGTTCATTATACCGCCGTGAGGTTTGAATTACTATTCGTAGATATCCGGTTGGCACCGACTGAAATGTGTGATAATTCTGCACGGTCGCCACATGTAATAATTCTGCTGCTTTTCACTGCTTCACGCAAAGCCATCTGATACACCTGCTTATACTTATTTAAATTTTGTTACACTCCATCTGCAGTTTCGAAGAACTGGATTTGAGGAGTGAAGAAATTAGATTAAGGCTCCTGTCGGACTCTCAACAATCAGAAAAAACTTAACTCGTATTTAGATTCACATATAACCACAGTGTTCTTCTTATATAAGTTTTACACTGTTTATACAACTACCTATTACTCACTACTATCTTATCCAGTTCACTCAATGTCCTTTTTAAACCACTTTACAAATTGCACTGTACTCTATAACCCTAGCGAGGCAACAAAACAATCCTCAGCCCGCCATTTTTACATCTCGCGGACTCACATACAGATTATCCTCTCAATCACTGATTGACTTTCTAAAGATGCTTTCACTGCTCTCTGGCGCACACGTCCAGCGTATAAACTTACACGAAACACATTTTCTCTATTATACAAAACAATGCGTACTGTTCTTAAAAAATGTAAAAGAACATATTAATACAGTGCACAATAAAAAATAAACAAGCAAAAGATATGTGGGAAGGAACTGTGTTTCCTTGCAAATGGCGCGAACAGCTCCCTCGGAGAAAACTGCTAGGATTGTGGCATTACTTAAAACCGTTCAGTAATACGTACTCCACGAATCGTACAAATGTGAAAACCAAAAACAAATATATATTATTTTAAACGATACAGTTACTGAAAACTACGGCGGAAAAATTTGTACACCATCAGTAGGTACTAAACCTATCTGCTAATGTACGGATATTTTTAGTCTTTTCTCAATGGTCACGAACGTAGTAGGTCGCGAGTATTTCTGTTGGGAAACTTATGCGCACATAATCGAGAAATATATAGGGACATAGCGCATGAATAAAGCTGTTATAAGGCGCTGTTCCCCTACAATCCTTTCTTTTTTGTATCCGAGGTTGCATGACATTCAGGATACTGAAGCGTTACGTCGTCTCTCCTTTTACACATCAACTGTCATATGACCGTATTCTCTGGGTTCTCCGGATTGAGACGCTCCATTTATGAAATCATAATGTTTCAGGCATAACACTGCGATCAGTCCTCCGATAAAGGCATAGAAAGGGGACTGAAACGTTAGGTTTTATTAAACCGACGTGCCCCCACTCGGAGAGCCGACCAAGAGACAGACGACAACCGCGGAGGTCTGCGCAACCAAGAGATACGACCGTCTGCGGTAACAACCTACCGCAACTGTTCCGTTAAGATAAGTTATCTTAAACCTACACAGAAACGTTTTATCCATTAACCTAACTAACGTCTTTGTTCACTAAAGATTGATCGGATTCTTCCACTGAGTGTGTCTGAATGATTACTGTAATTGAGACAAGTGAATGCAACAGATTTTCAGTAACTCATTTCTTCAATACTAACGTCATATTAGCGGCCTGAAGGCTCAGAAATTATGCCGGTACTTGTAGAGTAGCGGCTAACGCGAGCTAGTCTCAAGTTGCAAGAGTCGCCGATTCGAGTCCGACTGAGGGCATGAGTGGTTTTAATTGAATGTTATGTCTGTCTTGCGGTATACATACTGAAGAGTAAATGATAATAATGGTGATATAATTCATACACACTTGAAGAAACAAAAAAAGTGAAAAAAATGGTTAAGGCGTTTGATTGGAGACTGGAAAGCCCCCGGTTCGAATGCCTGCCTCGGCGGGGATTTTGATGGGCCCCTAAATCCACCTTCACCTCTGGCACAGCTTGTTGTGTAATGTGAAGTACGCCAGAATGCTTCGCGTTCCAGATTCCACGTTAAACTATAAATCCCCTATACCCTGTAGGATTACCGGGTTAGGCTATGTGGCTAAGAAAGGGGCGGATTGCGAAGCCGAAAAGAAAATAAACTGTGGCACCAGGTCATTACTACTACGCGAATTTACTTACATTATCAACTAGTATTACTCAAAGCTGGAACTGATCTAGATCTAGAAAGTTTTAAGTATACCGCTAGTATAAGAGGCATATATTCTTTACCGGCAAGGAAGGTTCACAGTTTAACCACTGTATCCTCATAATATATATTCAGATAATTTAAATTATTTAAATCATTTAAATTCTTTACCATCAAACTAAGTTATCAGGTTAAATTTTGACATCCACAAAAATATATCTATTGAAATTCTATACCATTTAGAGAGAAAGAGACCATTGCTTTCTTTTTTTTCACTTATTGCTTTACGCCTCGTCGACGGCTAAGGTCATTAGAGGCGGGATGGGACTTGGGACAAGGAAAGGGAAGGAATTCAGCCATGGCGTTTTTCAAGGAAGCATTCCGGCATTCGCCTAGAGTGATTTGGGGAAACCATGGAAATCCCTAATCTGGATGCCCGGACGGGGATTAGAACCCGCGTCCTCCCGAATCCGAGGCCAGAACGTTACCGTTCTCCCACCGCGCTCGGTACTAACGATATGAAGATGATGTTTATACCAACTTTCGCTCGAATCAGCGCCCTTCATGACTACAACTGAGATAGATGGTTATTACAGGCGTTGAGTAACAGCACTTACTAACCTCGAGCCAATCGATGATATTCATTTTTCCAGCCAGAATTTATGAGATATCAAGATTCTGACTAGATGTGACTTCATAATCTTGCTGCCTTTTCGGCATTTCTATAGCTGTAGAAATCCATTTAACATCGCCTACTGTTGGTTGGATTGGTAGCTAGACAGGATTTCGCAAAGTTGATCCTGTCTGTACATCACTTGTTCGTGCTATGTCTGGCGAAGCTTTGCTTCTGGTGTCCTCCATATTATGCTCCCGGACGATAAGCCACATCTGAGTGAATTTCGAAATTATATGGTTTATTTTCCACATATTAAAATAATTCTTCGAGTAAACCATTAAATTTTACAAAAGGTAATACAATAATTTCTTATATATGATATAACAGCATTGAGTAATGAGCTCTGTTGGTGCACAAAAGTGTTCTGTAGAAACGTTAATTTGATGAGTATTCCTTATAGAGTGATTATTATTTTCTGATTTGAAAGTAGGGCTGCAGTTATATTTAATTAGTTTATTATCTTCGGTTATAGACAATTCTAGACAAATGTATGTAGGGTATACGGGAAACAGTGAAAGTTATTGATTAATTGCATTTGGTGATTATGTCTTATTTTTTAGATGGAGCATCCGTACTTCATGTACCTCACACGAAAACGAGTGGTAACAAGAAGATCGCCTTACTTTTTCCATTACTCCCATCCCGAGGAAGTAATAACTGCAGACCATTCGGTATCAGACAACCTAGTTTGGTGTTCTAAAAGTAGTGTTGACGCAGTGCTTTCCGCAAGACGAGCGTTCGATTGTCAATGCATCCAACCAGCGTGGAGGGTGAGCGGTAACGCTATGGCCCCACATTCGGTAGGAGGTGGGCTCGAATCCCCGTTCGGCCATACAGATTTGTGTTTTACATGGTTTCCCGAGATCACTCCAGGCGAATGTTATGTCCGAATTCCTTCCCGTTCCTTGCCTCCCATCCTTTCTCGCCTCTAATGATCTCGGCGTCGACGAGGAGTACAATCAGATGCAAAATAAAGCAGTCGATTAAATATAAAGTCTTGCATAGTTCACAATATCACGCCAAGCGAGTTCAAGAATGGTTTGTTAACGCAGTTCACGACAGATTTGATTCCTGTAATGTTGTGGGATCCAATTGTCACAGTTTTCACCATTCGTATGGTCCCAGTGGAAAAAAGCGATTTTTTTCCCCTCCGAGCGCAGGAAATTTCCGCAGCATTTCCTCTCCAGCTCGGTGTCGGGTGCACAGACTGATTGCAAGCGACGTGCAATCTGTCGGGGAAGCACCGCAGGGAAGCATCTCCGCGAGCAGGTGGTCTTTTTTAATTTCCCGACAGCATGCCCGAGTAAAGTGTGCTGTCCATATGACGTCACCGCGCTGGGCGAGGCAGCCACGCCCTCGCCCCACTCTCACAATTAGCCGACAGGTCGTATGCAATACAACCGCTTCCTTCGGCACGCGGCTTCCAAGACACTACAGGATGTGCAATGCTAGGAGACAGCACAAAATCTCGAGCCGTTTGCAGAAAGAGAAACTATCTTTTTCCTGTTCTCTTGTTACTCGGTTACATCACACAAACATGTCAGATTATTTCGTATTTTATCTATCCATCTAATTTTCAACATACTTCTACAGCATATCGTTACATTTGCTTCAAATATCCTTCTTTGAGGTATTCTTTAAGTGCTACCTTCTCATCATGAAGTGTTTTGCTCCATAAAATAATTCTAGGAAGATTTGTCTGAGCTCAAAAACAATGTCTGAAACTAGAAGATATGAATTTCTAATGAAGGCTCTTCCTGCTATTCGTATGTCATTTTTCAGATCATTCTTGCTTCCTCCACCAGATGTAGTTCCTAAAAAGAAAATCATATGCGTCTTCTACTACATCTTCTTCTTCTCCTTCAATTCAAGGATTATGTGTTACTGCCTGTTCGTTTAATGTTGTAATTTTCACCATGTCTCTGCGCTCCTCTAGTTTGTGTTTCATGATCAAAAGTGGAATTCGTTCCTCATTCATTCTTTCAATATGCTGCATCCATGAATCTCCGTTCCTCTATCCTTTCATTTCTATTGTATACTTCAAGTACTTTCTAAATTTCTTACATTGTTATGCTTAGTACAGCCCTTCAACTTTATAAGGAATTTCATTTCTGCTACCTGATTTTTAGTCTTATTTTAGTTATCTAGGATTCAATTCCATACAGCAGAGTCGGGGCAACCATCGTCTCATTAATTTTAACAAGTTGTCACCACTTCTGTATCAGCTAGTGTTTAGTTCAAACACTTTTCTCAGTAATTTGTTCACGTCGTTCAGGAATTTAGCATCATCTCTTTCTGGTGTGTGACAGTACAACACACCGCGCCTGTTGGGTGAGTGAAGCTCTGTCCTGGCATTCCGCAAGACGCGGTTCAAATCCGCGTCCAAACATCCGAATTTCGGTTTTCCCGAAATCTCTCCATGCGATCATCGCTATGGTTCACTCAGAAGGCACAACCGAACTCCTTCCTATTCCTTGCAACTCATCTTCTTCCGGCTCTAATGACCTTAAAGTCCCGAAAAAGGCAACGAAATCGTAGCATTCTATATCCCTTAATAGAAGCAGAGTATATGTAAGAGAATAAAGAACAGTTCGTAATAAATAAACCACACAGATATTGGCAGCATTTTTCTAGAAAAAAATAATCGGACACTGTATTATATTACAGTACTTAAAGCATTTTTTTAAAAAAGCGATATTTTCCAGGCTATTGGAAACATCATGTGGAAATTAAAAAGTATTCAGAATTTATTTTCTATTTCAAACTATTATTGAAACAAAGTTACAATAAATTTTTTTTATTAGCACCATATTCCCGTTCTTGGCATGACCATTGTTGGTTACTGGTAACCTCAAATTTTGCATATCTTACTTGCTAATCAGAGATTACAGTTGATTCCACTGCTTTGAAATGTATTAGAATTGGAAAATAATGAAATAATTTTTAAATTCTATAGACCAGCACAGCAACAAACGAAAGTTCAGATGTTGTTGATAGGAGTATTTTACTCAATGATTTAGTTTTAAAATCTCCTATTTTTGTGAGTAGCAAAAAAAGGGATTATCGTCACCCTCCTTAATGATCATTAAATTCAACGTGATCAATATCATTTACCATATAACAATTTTGTCTTTATCTGATTCAGCAAGGATATGTACCCTTTGTTCACAATTGGGGTGGTGTAATTTCTTACAACCATTGCAGTCATATATCTTCTGGGAAGAACTGACAGTTTTTGTGCAATTGAAACTAATATCTTAATTTCCTTTTATTATTTTTAGAATTGTTTGTTTTTTAATTTTCTTTTCTGCTCTCTTCCATTTTCGTTTTATTTTGTTTCTACACCTTCGTCAATTTTGACTTATTATTCTTGCAAGTCATACCAATTGATGTTAAAATATATGGAACACTTCCCATTTGACGTTTTCTCTTCCTTTTTGGCGTAAGAAAAATAATAAGAGTTAACATAACAAAACTCATAACTACCATAAAGCCCGAAATACATTGATCTAGCCAATTTTTGTGAAAATTAATATATGTATCTATGTCTAGTGTAATACACCACCGAGCTTGGTGGATGAACGGTTAACGTTCTGGCCTCGCATTCGGGAGGACGCGGGTTTGAATCCCCGTCCGGGCATCCAGATTTGGGTTTTCCATGGTTTTCCCAAATCACTCCAGGCGAATATTGGGATGCTTCCTTCAAAAAGGCCATGGCCGTATTCCTACCCGTTCCTTGTCCCCAGTCCCATCCCGCCTCTAATGACCTTAGCCGTCGACGAGGCGGAAAGCAGTAAGAAAAAAAAAATAAGTTGTATGTAAATGCGGTAATTAATGTTAGTACAGTTTTATATTTCAGTGTCGAAACGGTGGGGTTAAAAGACGGTGCTTAAAAACCATCATTCAATCAATCTTAAATTCAAAGAGCTGATAAATGAAAGCTCGTTTAATTTGAAAGATCAAAACTTTCATTGTAGGTTTTACAATATTTTATGACGTAAACCGGAACAAATGGAAACACACAGTATTATTCATCTCAATATTACAGAAACGCGAAAAAGTCTGTGTTAGTAGGTATAGTTCCAGTTTGTATTCTTGGTGAATTTTTTTTTTTTTTACAAAGACTGTAAAAGTGACTAGGGAGGGAAGCGAAGTCTTTTCAAATATCTGAGGACAGAAGCCGTCACTGAATGGGGCTCCTTAGATCCCATCTATCACGCCTTCTCATTTATCTCTTGGAGCGAAAATCATTTGATCCGAGCGACATCAGAAAGACGGATCGCTGAAGTGTGAGCCATTACGAAGAGTGTTCGTTCGGAATTCTTAACGCTGTGTGGATAAGTTTCCCACTGATGGTTCACAAGGTAACATTTCCGTCCAGGGAAGGTTTACCGGTTTCTACTCCTTCTAAGGAATCAATTTTAAGAGACTTTTCTTTAGATATCGGAAAATCGTCGAAACACCGTCTCGTAGTGTCTGGTGGGTGCGCTGCAACTTTATTGGCGTGAATTCTGGAGTTGGCGAATCAGAAACTGAACCTGCCCATTCATATTTCTGTTTTTTCATTGGCTTTGAAGATTGCTTGAGGTGAATTATCAGAAAGATTCTCACTACTGCCGAAATGATTTATTTGACTTCCTTGCAAAAAGACACGTTACTGTTAAAATAATTCAGATGTTAATGAGAATAAAGCCCGAATAAAAATAAAATAGTATGTGAAAAATGTCATTCTTAGCATAATACAGACAATAGGAGTAAAACTGAATTTCAGCTGCATATAAAACCCTTAAAAAGAAGGAAAAGTAAGGCACAGTGTACGTTTATTTACTGTACACTGTAACATGTCTAGACATGTTAGGATTGTATACTGATAATTTTAAGACAGTAAGGTGATATTTTTAAATAGCAATAATTAATATTAAGGGAATTAGAGGGAGAATATGAGTAGGCAGACATTTTGCTTGTTTGGGAGACAGATGGCCCAGACAGTTGGAGCCAAGGCGTCTGTGACGTCAGCCAACTGTGGAGAACCAAAAACATGGCAAGTAGCAGACAGACTTAAGGCGCGTTCCCACGATCCCTTGTAACGAAGGCGTGACGGGACGAATACTCAACCACACGCCATGGGAACATGGCTGCCTCTGCTAGCGGAGACGAGACGCAGCTACCCACTCTGAGTCAGTAAACATCACAGGTGTGTGTAGCGGTGCGCTGTTGCCATCGGTTTGCAGCAGCGGTGGCAACGTGGTTGGGAGGTGTCGGCGAAACAAGAAACTAAATCACAAAAATGCCATGACTGTTAAGGCTGACAAGGGAAACTCTATATTAATTATGTACAAAGATGACTATATCACCAAAGTAACCAATTTCTTTTCTGAAAACAACATAATTGAACTGAAGACAGACCCAACAGTAAAATTCCAGAACAAAATCAGAAAAATAGTCAACAGCTGTAACTTTTTATTTACTGAACAACAAACAAGATCAAGTATTATCATGAACCCTACTGCACCTAGATTGAGAGCACAACCTAAAATACATAAACCTAACATCCCAATAAGACCCATAGTTAATTCCAACAACACACTTGCTTCCAAAGTTTCTCAGTTGCTGTATAAAATTCTGAAGCAGTATTACACCTTTGAGACCTCATACTCAGTAAAGAACACAAATGATTTAGCTACTAAAATTAAAAATATAGAAATTCCTATGAATGCTAGGCTAGCCTCCTTTGATTTAACCAACCTGTTCACTAATGTACCAGTAGATGAGACAAAGAAATAGTTGTAAATAATTTATTAAAACATAAGAAATTAGCAAATATTAGAAATTAATGACATGTTAAAACTTATATTATCACATAATTATCTCACCTTCAATAGGAAACTGTACCAACAGAAAGAAGGACTGGCTATGGGCAGTAGCATATCAAGTTTCTTGGCAGATGTATTTCTCAACCATTTAGAAAATAAGTTTTTTAAAGATAACAGTAAACTTAAAGATAAAATTGTATAATACTGGAGGTATGTAGATGACACACTGCTATTAATGGATGGCACCAAAGAAGAAGTTGAAGAACTACTTGGGCTCTTCAATTCCCTTCACAAAAACCTAAAGTTTACGGTTGAACATGAAGAGAACCATAGCATAAATTTTCTAGATCTCAGAATCACTAACATACAACAAAAACACACATTCAACATATACAGAAAACACACAGACACAACTATATACAGTTCATCATTCCATCCTCTCACACATACACATATACAGCTTTCAGGCCAATACTACACAGAGCTCATTCATTGAATCTAGAGAAAAGCACCCTCAAACAAGAAATAGAGACAATAAAAACCATAGCAGTGAACAATAGCTACACACCCAAATTAATTGACAAATTATCCACTAAAATACAGAAAAATAACAATACAATAACACAATATAATTCAGGTAAAGAGAAGAAAATATATATCAACATTCCATATTTAGGGCCCATATCACAAAAAATTGCTAACTTATTTAGGAAAACCAACGTAGCAATAGCATTCTCCACTAATAATAAGCTAGGTCACCTATTAGAACATGGCATAAGAACAGACAAACAGAAAATCAAGAACAGTGGAGTATACAAAATATCATGCCTAGACTGTCCACCATATTATATCGGAAAAACTGGCAGAAGTTTTCAAACCAGTTTCAAAGAACACATGAACGCTTTTAGATAAAACCACTTCGAAAAATCAGCTATTGCAGAACACATGTACGACACAAGACATGTTATTAACGACTTTCAAAATAATTTAGCAGTCCAATGCCAAGAAAATTGATCTGTTAGAACAATTAGAAATATTCCTCCACAAGATAAAAAGCCCAGAGCATATGTTAAATGAGCAAGTAGACTTTACTAGCCACTGTTACTTTAATATTTTTAAAGATTTATTTCCTGATTAATTTTAAGTACCAGAGACAAGAAAAGATCACCGACACGATATACTCTGACAACGAGTAATAATTTTCATCTTTGAATAACTTGTAGTACAATAATTTTCACCTTTGAATAACTTGTAGTACACATCATCTTTAAACTGTTTTGTTGTGTTTATATAAACATGTGCACCTTATACGACATCGTGTCTAGTACAGTGCTCCGCAGTAAATATTTATACGAAGCTAATTATTCAGCATCTCGTCAATTCTGGTAAGTTTTTCACAATGTTTTCATATTCAGTCTTTTCTCTCACAATAAAACGTGTTTACGACACTTACTTGAAATCATTTTTCAGCGCAGGAACAAACTTTACTAGGCACGAATCTCGCTTAAGGAAAATTCAAATCCAAAAGTAAATACCATAGTCACCTGAAGATGGAGCCACAGGGTCCGAAATGCATTGTGTAATACAATAAAAGTTGTATTCTAGTGGCTGAAGGCTGTTTCTCATTTTACCTTTGTCTGATAAAAAGTTTGGATTGCATACGTAAAAGTGGCCGGAAGTGGGGGTTACCAGCTTTTATAGCTATGTAAGGGCGAGAGAGAGTTAGCATTAGACGGTATGGAGAGCTAACTTTAACTGCTGGCAATCGCTACTTGCTTTTGATTTTACATAGGTACCCAAAACTTTTATGTTCTCTACATGTCTCTCTTTGAAATGCGTCATAATATCTCTCTCTCTCTCTCTTTTTTTTTTTTTAACAACAAGGGAACGAAATTTATTGATTTTTTTTTTGAAAATTTTTACTAAAAATAGTTGCGGCCATATTTTGATATGCAACCCGGCAGAAACGTATTCTGCTATTAAAAATTATACATAAAAATTTCACATAGATGGACATAGAAATCTTGCAACCGGATCTAGGACTATAAAATGTTAAGTTATAAACAATATTGTTATTTCTGTAAACCTACTTTCCAAACATGTGTTGTAACAGTTAAGTTCTGAGCAACAGTTTCTCTAGTGTACCTAAGTGAAATATAAAGTTTATTTTCTATTTGGCTAAACAGATCCATATTTACGCTAGTGATTGACGTAGTAACTCTGACTGTTACCTACCACCATTTTCAGTCATCGGAAAACACGAGGCAGGGGAAGAGACTGCTGGAAGGGTATAAGTGATACTTTATCAATGAGGCCTAGGTGAGTTTTGGGAAGAGAATTTAGATTATTAAGTGTAACAGAAGAGACTAAAATGACCATAACTTGCTCGTGGATAAGATATTACGAGAAAATTTCATTTATATCTAAGTAAATCAATGACTGGAATAATTTATCTAATCATTTGCTGAACACGTTACTTTTCAACCATCGTTCACCATTGTGTTCTCCGCAAGATCCCATAGTAAAAATACAAGAAACCAACAGTCATCCAATCGTCTTGTGCTGCCACTGTCAGCTATGTTACAACTGTGATTCACCACCACAGTACCCTAATGCCGTATTGGTGAAATTTTAGATTAATTGTTTAAACTGGTGTGAATTTATAGGTGAATGAATACGAACTGTTTTAAGTTAGGCCAGTTCTTTTAATGTGCGCCAAATATAATACCCGTACTTCACCACTTAGAATTTCTGCTCACTAGAATCTCTCGCCTAGAGTACATTCGCAATCCCTTAAAACAACAGACAACTTAATACGGCGGTCCCTTACATATCTCCGATGTCCCCTCTATCCTGCGGCCTTCAAGCCTTCTCTCCCATGTGGTATCTGATATATTATTCGATGAGGTTATGCAGCCAGTGGTTACACTGCGCGGCCGTATTGATGTGTCAACCTCGTTTCCTTCGCAGTATGGAAAATTCCTCCGAGGTAGCTCACCAATATGCGAGATCCCTGCACATCTCTCTACGTGGTGCACAGGTCAGAGGTCGCCTCGCCCCCCCACGAGGCCTCTCGAGGGGCTAACTCTAGCCGTTCACCAGGCGCCAAGGCGCCCCTACATAACAACGAGGGCGATTCCGGTTCATCACAATTCCAAGCACTCAAAGAACTTAAAGTGAAAAATCCTGGAGGGAAATGTCCACCGGAACATGTGCTGCATATTAGGAGACTTTCATTTAACTATGATGCGGGGATAGTGGTGAAACAGCTACCAACAGGTTATAACTACAATCAAGGCCTGGCCAACCATAGAGGTCTGTAAGCTGAAACAGAACGCGGTGGCAACATTTTAGTGGCGTAATTTATTCCAGTCCGTTCTGCTGTTCGTCAGGAGTTCAAATTAACATTAAGAATATCTCTTTCTTTGCAATGTGTCGTAATAGAAAAAAGAAATAACGAATTGGAGATCTAATTATGCATGGGAAAGACTAGCCATTTATCTAAGAATCCATACTGCGATTTCTAATTTACTGTCCGGGGTCTAAATTTATGATTTTAATGATGTATTTATTTATCACACGTGCGTAAAAAATTTGTGTTTGTTTTCTTTTTAATTTTTTTTTTAATACAGTGTGTTAACAGCTTCTAAAGATTTACGCAAAAACACACAAATGTTTAAATGATAGACATTAATGTACAACAAATTGAAAAATAATGACTCATAAAATTTTGGGACATTGCACTCCGATTTGCAAAATGAATTTTCATACTTATTTTTGAACTCTAAATCAGCCTCATTTGATTGCAGTCGGAATGAATATAGGAGGTCATATAATTTTTATAGTCTTTATGGCACCTATCAAACAAAAACCATAAGCTGCTCAATTCGTTCCATATGTTGTACCAGGCCACTGGGATGTGCGATTGCGGGACGCCATCTGCCAGAAGAAAATGCGACGCGAGGACGCCTGCACTGAAACACGGATGATGCTATCCTTTGTGATGAAACCGTTTCCGCCGCGTCCTGAGAACGCGGGATGCCATGTGTGGCCCTGCCTTAATTATGCACAAATCACAACAGCAAGTATCTAGCAAACACATTGCCGTATTGGGATAGCGAGGTACGTTCACTACACTCAGCATTACATTTACTTCTCTCCATCCTTCCTTCATCCTGTATTTACTTAAGTCTGGTTTTTGAATCTTTACTTCCAACACTGCCTAAAGACGTTTCACTTCGGAAAAGAATTGTGTAAAGAACATATATACATCTGCATCGAACACATTTTCCTTTTGTTGCCATGATGGTCACTTTATAGAATACCAGGTACTACCGAAGAATTTAATGTGTTAGACACGTGAAAGAACGTCTGATTAACGAGAGATATACGTATCTCCTAAGAGTATTTCCTCCACTAACTGTCTCTTAATTCTGTCTAACGCTTTAGTTACCTTAGTCATGAAATGATCTATCAGCACCGGTGAGAAGATAAAAAAATAGTCAGAGAAATTTATTTGTGTCTCATCTATAAAATATTGTCTCTCAGTAATGTTCAGCGGGTAGTTAACCTTTTTTTCACCGAAGGTAAGAGGCAGTGCAAAATATCTGTCACGAATCATTAGTATGCAGTGATATGATACCTGTACTGAAATTAGATGACAAATAAAGGGTAGGCTGTCAGGTATCTTCAGCAGTGTTAGAAAATGCCTTAGGTGAACTCAAGAAGCGGTATCAGGTGTTCGGTTTAATTCAGGCCAGACTGCAATTATTAAACGACAGGTCTGACTCTAAGATATTAGGAACAGGTAGTCAGGTGATACGGTTATTATTATCTACAGCAGCAACATTTGGAGAAAAAAATAAAATGTTCGGCAGTGACAACGATTACACACATATAAACAAAAGTTTTATCTATGCAATGTTGTTGGAGGCCATGTTTCCACAGTTGCTTAATTAATTACCAGTTGAACGATAACGCCAATGCAACTGTTTAATTTATTTATTGTTGCGTCGTAGGCGTTTCACCTCTCATCGAGGCATCATCAGCGACGAATCTGTGTTACAGTTTTATATACATTTTTATCCTATTATTACGTAATTATGAGCATGAGATATTTTTATAGATAATAGTTACTTACTATTTACACTTGTTAATATGGTATGCAGCTGTGAATCTCCGTTTCCTTATACAAAGCATGTATCATATTTACACTATTATGCGTTCTCATCATTCAGTCGTCTGTTGGCTGGTTTGTTTATGTCTTGTCTCTGGTAAAAAAAAAAAAAAAAAAAAAAAAAAAAAAAAAAAAAAAAAAAAAAAAAAAAAAAGTTTTGAAATCCATGATTTCGGAACACTGCACTTCAGTCACAAGATGAGGAACAGAATCATTAAGGCGTTCCTCGTTTATCGTGCGCAGTTTGGCGTATGGCTCGTCGGTAAATTCCCATTGAGTAGAGGCTACTCACCTGAATATGTAGTTCACACAGGTAATTCCCGTGTAGCCGCTCAGATGAGTGTAAAGTTCATATTTCATTGCCTTCACATCCGGCTACAACCTACTCCACACAACAGGCACTACCAGTCTGTCCGGGAAACGCTTGACAGTTGAAAAGAGAACACAGAACACCTCCGGAATGATACACGAGTATACAGCGGCAGATGATTGTGACTGCTTTTGTAATATTAATTACGAAACCAGGTTACTAGAATTCACCTTTTACAAGACCACTTAAGTAGACTTAATTTATACCTTACTTCAAAATTTGATAACGCACTACAGATTTAAAAAATTGAACACTTTTATAACGTAACTGTTATAGCTCTGTTCGAAATTTTTGCAAAATTTTGAAGCTTCCCTTGTTCATTATGTAAACTGTTTTTAAAATTGTATCGTTCTGTGTGTCTGTTTGACTGTTTCACGAAAAACTTCTGATTGGATTTCGATGGTGTATTGAATAATGAACAGCCCCTCATTTCAGGAGTAAAGTAGAGTGTGTTTTATTTCCAAGAGATGTGGAAACTATGATAAATTAAGATAAAAGTGCAAGGATATGAGTAACTATTTTTTGTCGAACGCGATTTCCGGAAAAAGTAAATTTAGAACGTTGATGGGGTTTCAAAAAATTTACATCCCATTGCCAGACATGTAGAATAAAGTTTGTTTTATTTTTCTGTAACGTCGAAATGTGAGAAATAAGCATAAAAGTGTCCGCAAGTTATAATACATTTATAGTTGAGCTACTTATCGCATTCAAAATGTTTATGGTGACGTCAGCGTACAATTCAGAGGAATAAAATTACAGTTTTTTCTCGATGGTGATAGGTTAAACGTGACATAGTCGATTCATGAGAGAAGTCTGCACATTGACGAAGTTTCGGGGTAAAGTTAAATTATTAAAAATCTATAAATTGCTTTATTTCAAACATACATTAACGTAATATTGTTTAAAGTATTCGTGATACGTTTTACTGCCGTAATAACGCTTTGAAAGGTTATATTAAAAGTAATATTTCCATACAGGAACAAGTAGTGAGGTTTTACTACACTATTTAATGGTAACCATAATCAATATACTTATTAAAAAAAGACCACTAGTATTTCGCAATTTTCCTGAATAAGTACAATCGGTGCATAGTTAAAGTTCCAAAATTTATTTCCATTAGCAGACCGAAATATCAGAGATAATAATCAGTTCTCGTTTCATGAATTTTCTCTTTTACTGTGATTCCATGCTCATAGCCTTTCCTACATGATAACTAAAACATCGATTCACAATTACGTCATTATCTCGAAATGAAGTGCATACTGCTCTATTTTTAATTTTCACAGTATTAAGTTGAGTGAACGTGGGTGCAATACTATTATGAATGATCGTACAGAGAACTGCAACCAATTCTGATGAATTATTTCATTTTCCCGAGAGGTTGACGTTATTTATGAATATCAGAATGGCGATGTAGTAATTGGGCATATGTGATGTTAAATAATTCATAAAACGGTCTCAAATGGCTGTTAAAATCTGTAAAAGAAACTGAAGGCAGTGTAAAGAATTTTGTTTCATGAAACCTAGGAGAGTTTGCGAATAACTTAAAATTTTTTTTAATTAATGCTTTTCAGTAGACCTTAAAGCTTTTGATACCGAGCCCGGTGGATGATCGGAAACGCTAGGACCGGACATTCGGGAGGACGTGGGTTCAAATACCCGTACGACCATCTAGATTTAAGTTTTCCAAGTATTCTGTAACGTTATCTCTGTCACTTAAATATTTAATTAAATTTACTGTTAATTGAAAATTGCGAAATTTACTTACGTATTGATTTTTTGTCTTTAGTATGGGATAAAACTACCTGCTAATAATTTGACAAGCAATTTACATTTATTTAAAAGAAAGGAACATTGTGAGAAAAAAAATCTAATTACAATAACAGAACATTGTTTCCGTCATGGCTAATAATTAAACTCCGAATAGACAAAATTATTTGGCGCTGTCCTTATTGTTCAAAAACCAAACTTGTTTAAAAATATATATAATGCGGAGACACTTGAAACTCTTTACAAGGCGCTTCGGGTATTCCAGAGGTCACATGTGGATACACATGCTGCTGCAATTATTTTTACATTACCATGTCGGTGTTGTATTCAAGGCACTGGTTGACATGATGGCTTCGTTGCACTCAGGTGTGTTCATATTCACTGCTCACAAAAAGGAAAAAAACCAACTGATTCACCACTTCGAATCTGATGAACCCAGGTCACAACATGGCTTCCTTCCTCTCCACCAGCAGCAGACTGTCTCTCCTTTCTTCCTTGCACCCCAGTGTGCTGGGTATTTCGCGGCAATCCCCCTCCGCCAACCAAATTCCTCCATCCGTTGTTGGTGGCGAAAACATGTAACAAAATTTCAGTGTGAGCCCAGTAGATGACAGAAACTGTCCATTCCACTCATCCACACACTCACACTTTGATTCTTCCTGACCTGTAACTTACTAGCGCTCACCAACCCGGTGCAAACGAGATGGAAGTGCGCTACATGTAGTGTACTACGTAACACTACAGTTTCTCAAAATCACTTTAGGCAAATGTCCATGGCAAAATTCAATCTCTTTCATGTATCCCATTCTCTCCCGCCTCTAAAGACTATGATACCGACGAGGCATAAAGCCAAAAAATAATAATTAAATACTTTATATAAGACTGGAGGTTTTCTCGGCGTTGAAAATAAATAAAATTTTCTCGGGTAACTAGCCGAGTTAGTCCATCGATAAAACACGTCATTTCGGCGGCCAATAACTCTGCCGCCATTGTCACGTGACTTGATAATACTGGTAGAGACTGTTACCGCCAAAAAGTCGTGTTTGATCGATGGACTAACTCCGCTAGCTACCCGAGAAAATTTTATTTAATTAAATACATTGCTAGCGCTGGGATTTTAAATGTTTAGACAAAACAAACGTCCCTTGTTGCTGACTGATAACGCTTGAGAAGGTACTCAGGAGCAAGCGGGTTCTTATGTTTCCAATAATGATTCCTATAAACCCAACAGGTCGAATAGATACCCATTCATTTTCCCCAACCCTTTCCGCCTCCTGCGAAGTTGAAGTTAATTAGGCGTAAAGCTTGAAGGAAAAAAACCCGTACCCTCCTGGATGCTAGAATCGAAAGTTTCGTCTCATTTGGACTCATTGAATGATAATGGTTTGGATATAAATTCAGTGTTACTGATACTAGATTATTAAAATCAAACCTAGTTCTCTCAAATCATTTTTAACCATCACAGTAATTCTCATGTTGTTTAGTGTCTTTCGTAGTAGAGAACGAAATCGTATCCAGATAATTTTCGAGTGCTATCCTATTTTCACAAGCTGGTTAAGATTGTCACAATATTAGATAAAGACGTTCTGCTGTGAGTATCTTCCTCGTTAGGAGATTAACCAATAGCTCCGGCTGAAAAATGTGTGATTTCTGAGAGGATTCACAGCAATATTTCCTATGAAAAATATCTTTCAGTCCTTCTAAGAAGATACAATAATAGAGTCGTAAATCAATTTTGTAAAGTTCGAAACATTTATAAACAAGAATTGCACGCTATAGTATAGCGAAATGCTTCTTATATATATATAATGATAGAAAAAGAATTAATGTATATCTGAGATTAAAACTCCGTAAAACATGTTGACTTTGAAATGTGATACTGGCGCCGAATAGCAAAGAAATATTACATCTGTTGATTGGAACAACATATCAGAAAGAAAATCTGCAGAACATAATTATATAAATTGACGGAATTCCATTCGTGGAAAAAAATTGGAATAACGGAAATTATTTTTAGACAGTCTGTGTATTGTTTTTATTGTTCAAAGTAAAACAGGAATATTTACAGAGAGTTAAATTAAATTTGTAATATTCGTAATTTAGTTGTGAATTTCGCACTAACCAATATCTTAAATTTTTAACAATTTCTACAGGTCTCAGTAAGAAAAGTAGCTCCGAACTGTTTTGTTTGATGAATGAACACACACAGGCACAAAATCCATTATGAGAGTTTGAGAAACTAATTTATTCTCAAAATTTCCCTTCAACGTTTTCAAACCGCTGTAAGACTCATTGTAGACAAAAAGGAGTCAGATATTTTAATAAGAAACTGCACTAAATCAGATTTCATTGCACTGGAGGAACGGGTCTGGAATTATTTAACGGCTTTTCTTAATTAACAGGTACTCACCATAACAAAAACAAACGTCGGTTATTTCACCCGCTATACCGAACAGAGAGAGGAAGAAAGAGAAATAGAAAGAGAGACGGAGGGAGAGAGTGGTAATATCTGGGAGTGGAGTTATTATCGTAGTCCCAAGGGTAAGAGGAAGTTAACGAAACCAGGTGAGAATGGCATCTGAGGGCTTAATTCATGCGCATCCAAAACTAATTTACGCAATCCGTAGAATAGCATATAGTGTTTGAGAAAATCAACTCATTTTATTTGTCTAAAATACTCAAACTACAGAGGGGAGATTGATTTTACATTACTATAATGGTTGTTAAGCCTTCGCGTAGCAGTAATATGTTCGTCGTAATCACACGTGAAACATATAGAATAGGATGTGCGAAGCTTCTGCTCCTGAAGCCGCGTAATGTGGGTTTTCTGTTATCCAAAACTCATCTGTCTCAACTTTTATAGTTTTGGATAGTTGATCGCAGTTGAATCTTGTACTATAATGAATATGTTGTTTAAATGAGGAGTAATCATATAAACTGATCTGAATTTTACTTTTTGATGTTAACATTTATTCATATATTATCTTGTGGGGAAAAAACATCTGTGGACAGTGTTGCCAACTACACCGTAATTACGGTAAAAACACTGTATACAACATAGCGTTATAACTACGGTAGCAAAATACACCGTAATTTAAGGAATCGTAATTTTTAGGTAATTGTGATATATTCTTCAAATTTCAAGAGTTTATCGACCGATGGTAATGCATACTTAGTTTTATTTAAGTATTTATGTTTTATTCTGTTGACAACACTATTTTTTTCCTTTATACGCGTTTAATTTTTGAGACTTCCCCAATTTGAGCTTCGAGATATTACGCGAACAAGTTTGATACGTAGTTGCCGTGTTTGATTGTAGATGAATACTAAGACCTTTTGAATTAAGTCCGTTAGTACTCTTAGTTGACATTTTGAATTTGAAAAGATGGTGAGTGATAGTGACAGCGTTTCAGGAGAAGAAGATACCCTAACACCAACACTAGTGAAGAGAAAGCGTTATAAACAGAAATTTCGGGAAGTATGGTTGCTGAACAAAGAATATTGTGATAGTGAAGCACTTGCCGAAATTTATGTTGGCTATTTTGAGCTTACTACACTCTAATGCTGGGTGCGAACGATTGTTCAGTAAAGTTAATGACGTTAAAACAAAAAAAGCGCAATAAACTTATAAAAAATTCCCTTAAGGGAAGGCTTTGCAGCGACTCGGGAAAAACTGCATCAATTTTAAACTTTCTAACGCTATGATACAAAAACATAATATTGATAAGTATAAAAATGATTATATTACAATTATACTTTCTGATTCAGATTAAAAATAGACATTTTTTCAAATTCTGGCCTTTACTTTTTGCTGTAGTGACATTTAATTTTTTACCGTAATTATACCGTATTTTAAGTATAAACTACAACACAATTTCGGAAAATCTACCGTAATTTTTGATAAATTCTACCAACAGCTAGATTTTAGGGTTGGCAACACTACCTGTGGATAGCATCATTTGGTTTTAGAATTGTCAATGTAATGGTGTATGGGGTCGATTCTTCTCTACATAAGTTTTGTTTTTACGCAACGGAGGTGTGTTTATGGAATTAATTCTACGCTTGTTCTCTGAACGTATTACACACACCAGATTTTAATTTTTCCAACATGATAAATAATGAAATATTGATCGTAAATATTACGTATAGTTTAATTGTCCCTGTTGTTATATACGTGTTGCAGGAGCTATATTTCTTAGCGACAATTCCCGATTATTTTTTTTTTATAGTTGCCTAAGCTCCTCTGCAAAAAACTTCTAGCAATATTATGACTTACTTCTCGAAGAGTAATTTTAATAATTGCAGCTTTTATTCCTCTAAAACTTTAAGAAACCAACACGAGAACCTTACTTAAACAGGAACTCAATGGCTACCTATTTGCGTTATTCAACTTAACTGTTTTGAAAGTCATCAGATCACGTTATTGCCGAATAAACATTTTACACTTCTGCTTCTCTAAGATTAATATCTTCTTACTATGAAGAGTATAATGGCCATTATTTCACTGCATGATTCATGCAACACACTATCAACGCTGGTAATTTCGATCTGAATACAGCCCCTTTATTATCCAGATAGTGAGCCGTCAACACCGTATACATAAAACCAGAAATATCAATGAACTTTTTGTCCGACGTGCTCTCCATTTGCATTAAAAATTATTGGGAAGATTTTCACATCTGTAGAAATTGTTGTTGTACTCCTTATTTGTTTTATATAAACAGGTATATGTTTTTATTTAAAATGTTTGTTGCAATAAATTTCGTGTTAATAGCACCAATAATGCCTTTTGAAACTATTCAGTTAATCATCTGTCATATAAGAACCCTGCTGCTCCAACAAAAACAGTTTTGTAAATTAAAACTGGATGTTTCAATTTCGAAACTCCTCTAGCATCAGTATATCACCATTAAAATCATATTTATAAACAAAGTTTTCACAACGGAGTGTGTTCTTTGTCTGTAAAAAAACAACAACCCGAAACTCAGATTGTGAATACTTATTTAATAAAGTTTAGCATTGTTAATTATATTTCTGGAAAATGATTTCCGATTTGATGTTTTAATTTGATTTTTATAACAACTTCCATTGAATGGTATGTCTTTCATAAGAGCTATAACAAAATGTTCTAAACAATATTCTTCATATACATACGCTATGATAAAATGAAAAAGACTCAAGTGATTCAGTGACGTAAGGATAAATGTTACACAAACAAACTTTAGACGAGAAAAGATAATAAAAAAAAGCAAGAACTTAAAATCCATTAATCCTGGCAGTTTTTATGGCACAAATTGTGACACCATCAATTATTTTTCTGCATACCTAATTTAAGAAGTAATGTTATAATTTTATTATAAAAACAATCTGAATTCAGCTAAGTCTATATTAGCTGCATCTGCACCAATACTAAAATTCGCTGTGCTTAACTCGGTAAGGCCTGTCCCCTGATATAACAGAAGAGATGAGGAATAACGTGGAATTGTCATGTAATAAGAAGGGATCTAATCAAAGACACGAAGCAAGGAAATTTTGATGGGAAGAAATCACGAGTAAATCTGAAAAACAGATAATTTGATAAAGTAAAAAAAAACAATGTATATTATTAGCCAAGCTGGTATTCTAGGAATGAAGAATAGATGCCAGATTTTACCATCCGCGATACTATTGCTGTAAGTGTCAAACCATCATGGCACTACATGTTCGCAGCTGTGATTATGGTTAATAGGCGACTTTAGACGAACATTTGTGCGACTGCTTGATTGGTCCATCATTTCTTTCTCAGAGCGAAATGATTTAGCGACTGATAACTACAGGAAACGTTTGTGGTATGACTGACAGTGCGATACCAGCTTCCCTCTACTTTATTAATGATCTCTACTGGTATAATAAGCTAGTGTTTCATTTTTCTAATGTAATGCTTATTCTAAAATTCTATGAAAAATTTTAAGCACCACTAAATACTCAATAATTAATTTACACATCCAAATTTTTATAGTTAATTACGAAAAGGTATTTGTTTCCAATGTTATCAAGTTTTATAACATTTATTTTAACAAAGATTTGTTTTATCTTCGTGGTTTTTACTTTAATTTAACAAATGTACTGTTTTTAACTCTGTTTTCCAAGTAAGATTATGAACTAGCCTCAAAATCATCAAAGAACTAATTTAATCACTACGTGTTATTTCAGATATCTGTCGACATAATTGGTATCGAACACTGAGTCAGTAATTAGGTGCAGTTCTGGTATAAACTCATGTAATGCGAGTACCAAAGCCACAGCACACAGCTGACTGAATACTGTCATCCCGTCCGACCAAAAGAAGGAAAGACAACAGGTTCTAACTTCTACACTAAATGATAAGGGACATAGGAAAAAATTAATATATGTTAAATTCACAACAGAAAATCTACTCACAGTTGCAATATATTTAACTAAGGAGAGGACAATTTTTCCTTTAAAAGCTTAGATGCATTGGTTATTAAAATCCAAAATATTTTTGAAGAACGAGATAATCGAAAAAAATTATGGTTTTCCATCTCATCGGCGTCGATGTCACTGGGGACTAGAAACGATAAGGAATTCGGCCATGGCTTTTTGAAGGAACATGAAGTGATGTAGGGAAACCATGGAAAGCCGAAAACTGGATAGCTAAATGGGGATTTGAAACCGTGTCCTCTGGAATGGGAGTTACCGCTCATTCAACATGCTCGATCGCAAATGAAACTAATGTCACGATCACTTAAAACAGCCCTCGTTTCGATATATTGATTGATTTCGATAAAGAAGTATAGAGGAAGCTTTATATACGCACGCGTAAAATTTTATTTCGTCCCATTTATGAGGGCACAGCTTGAAATAAATCTTACTTCAATTTTAATGCTATTAAGTTCGCGATTTTCATATCAGCTTTGCTGGCTGGGTCTACCTAAAAGAGTTGATTCAAACAATTCTCTTAGGGAAAGAAACTCTTAACAAAAAAATCCTATCTGAATGATTGTGAGGTAAGTATATTTCTAAGCCAATAAGTATGAACCCCTGAAATTCGGTGTCCTGCAACGAACTGATCCCATCTTCTCACCACATCCAATCCCGCAGCCTGACACGTACCGTAGTAATGCGAGTTTAGAGATTGGACGGGTTTCTTAAGAGACATTGCTCCAAGCAAGGACAACTAATTCAGCACGTTGCGGAGATCACGTGTAAACTACAGACTGTGTTATTTCCCAGATTTTTTTTCTCACTTCTACTTTTCTCATTTACCAAGAGAGCACTGACCACCAATATTAAAAGTACCTACAGTAAATCTGGGATCATATACATAAGAACAGAAAGTGGAGAAGATATTAGTTGCAAATCAGTTTTAATTTTTGACAAACTGCGGTACAAGAGAAGAAATTCTTGAGTGAAAAGATTTCGGAAGAATAATAGCAATAGAAGAATGAGCAACGGAAAAAAAATCCATTAGTTCCAAGCACTGATCTGAAAACCACAGTTAGGGAGCACTATATGGGAGTATAGCTTATATTGTAAGGGGTTATAGGGTGCCTTAATTTATGCATATCAATTTAATTTTTATATCAGGTAGTAGAAATTTAATTATTTTGAACTTATTGGAGATGGAAAGGGTTCATTCATGAAATTGCATAACATCATTAGTAAAATTAATATTACCATAACCTGGCCATTTGTTCTCATATTGAATTACAGACATACAGAATGAGCATTATCAAATTATTATGAGACATTAACAATTTACAAACAAAATTAATTAATCATAGAAATAACAAAGGAACGGCGTTGATTTTATAAACAAAAATCATTGGAAATATATGTTCCGGCTAAGCTCACGACTGTTCGATATATTGAGATTCTTATCAGCAAGTTTCCTTGCCAGGGCCATTACATGGGCAAGAGGGCTTATTCGAATTTTAGTACAAAGTTCGAAGTATTTGGGATCCTTTCACCGTAGTAAGACTGCGCATTTGCGCCCACACGATCTTCCATCAAAAACCTAAGATCGCCCTGAACTAGTGAAACACTAATAAAATGTATCTGGTGTCGGTTACCAGCTGATCAGAACTACGTATGTTCCCAATCGCCGTCGCTGGATCAGTCCCCGTTGCCATTCTCACCACTTCCTCGACATCTCAGCAGGCCTCTCCAATGAGGTATCCAGTTGCGTTCAGACATTAAACATTACTGTACATAAAACATTAACTTCAAATAAACAATTCTGTTACTGGACAGTCAAACACACATATACACTCCTGGAAATTGAAATAAGAACACATTGACGCCGGTGTGTAAGACCCACCATACTTGCTCCGAACACTACGAGAGGGCTGTACAAGCAATGATCAAACGCACGGTACAGTGGACACACCAGGAACAGCAGTGTTGGCCGTCGAAGGATGCTAGCTGCGCAGCGGTTGGGCACCGCCGCAGTCAGTGTCAGCCAGTTTGCCGTGGCATACGGAGCTCCATCTCAGTCTTTAACACTGGTAGCATGTCGCGACAGCGTGTACGTGAACCGTATGTGCAGTTGACGGACTTTGAGCGAGGGCGTATAGTGGGCATGCGGGAGGCCGGGTGGACGTACCGCCGAATTGCTCAACATGTGGGGTGCGAGGTCTCCACAGTACATCGATGTTGTCGCCAGTGGTCGGCGGAAGGTGCGCGTGCCCGTCGACCTGGGTCCGGACAGCAGCGACGCACGGACGCACGCCAAGACCGTCGCATCCTACGCAGTGCCGTAGGGGACCGCACCGCCCTTCCCGGCAAATTAGGGACACTGTTGCTCCTGGGGTATCAGAGAGGACCATTCGCAACCGTCTCCATGAAGCTGGGCTACGGTCCCGCGCACCGTTAGGTCGTCTTCCGCTCACGCCCCAACATCGTGCAGCCCGCCTCCAGTGGTGTCGCGACAGGCGTGTATGGAGGGACGAATGGAGACGTGTCGTCTTCAGTGATGAGAGTCGCTTCTGCCTTGGTGCCAATGATGGTCGTATGCGTGTTTGGCGCCGTGCAGGTGAGCACCACAATCAGGACTGCATACGACCGAGGCACACAGGGCCAACACCCGGCATCATGGTGTGGGGAGCGATCTCCTACACTGGCCGTACACCTCTGGTGATTGTCGAGGGGATACTGAACAGTGCACGGTACATTCAAACCGTCATCGAACCCATCGTTCAACCATTCCTAGACCGGCAAGGGAACATTCTGTTCCAACAGGACAATGCACGTCCACATGTATCCCGTGCCACCCAACGTGCTCTAGAAGGTGTAAGTCAACTACCCTGGCCAGCGAGATCTCCGGATCTGTCCCCCATTGAGCATATTTGGGACTGGACGAAACGTCGTCTCACGCGGTCTGCACGTCCAGCACGAACGCTGGTCCAGCTGGAAATGGCTTGGCATGCCGTTCCACAGGACTACATCCAGCACCTCTACGATCGTCTCCATGGGAGAATTGCAGCCTGCATTGCTGTGAAAGGAGGATATACATGGTACTAGTGCCGACATTGTGCATGCTCTGTTGCCTGTGTCTATGTGCCTATGGTTCTGTCTGTGTGATCATGTGTTGTATCTGACCCCAGGAATGTGTATATAAAGTTTCCCATTCCTGGGACGATGAATTCACGGTGTTCTTATTTCAATTTCCAGGAGTGTACTTTTTAGATCACGCCTCTTCATACAGCTTCTTTCTGACTGGATGAAACATCCCAACTCTGTTGTCATTTCAGAGAATTTCGTATATCGATCTTCTCTTTTATAACAGATAGCCTGTCCTTGTCTCGTGAGTTTTCGTGATAAACGACTTATCTGGCGCATATCTATTTAGGCACGTGTAAATTCGCTTCGGTCACTTGAGTCTTGCTTCCGTTTAATCCGCGTAGCGTTGAAAATGTCACGAAGACGGAATTATCCTCGGTGGATGTGGGAGACACATAAATATTCACTTTAGGGAAACGTCTCAACTGAAATTATCGCAGGCTGACAGGTGTCGAGGGTCTGACACGCTCTTGAGCTGTCTTTAGCGGAACAAAGCCAAGCGGAATCCCTTTCTACCAAGCCGAGGTGTTGACTGTCTGGTCCTGTAACGTCTCTGACAATTCACGTAGGCACAAATAATAACTGTTCGGTTTATAGCACAGCTATCTTGTAGCCATACTAATTAAATAATGTAAGATTGTCGTAATATTACTGAAGCGTTTGTAATGAGATGCTATAGAAGATTGTAGGAAGTTAAGTCGACAGGTATAATATGAAATAAACGCGTCATAGCATCATGAAGATGGTGGATTTTATAATTGTGAATCTTCTCTTCAAAGGTAATATGTTAAGAGCCATACAGCTGGTGGTATGTTACGAAATGATATTGAAAATATTCTGTTCAGTCACAGTTGCAATTCATCTAAAACTGATTTAGAATCACAAACAGTTGGTTATAAATTTTAAGTTGAGTCTCGTTTCAGGCTTTACCTTTTAGCGTTCGTCGAACTGTTCCGCGCATATACTGAAATCGTGGAATCGGTGAAGTTTTTTCTTCACTTCGTTATCTTCATTGAAGGATAAATCAAAAAGGTGGATAAATTGATCATCTGTAAACAGCATAGTGTTTGTATATGAGCTGTTACTTATTTTTATTAAAGGGTGGGCATTTTTGGTATACATATAACTGTTACAAAGAGACTACAATCTTGACGCACTCCATGGTTAATTGTTATACCACCTGTTAGTTTATATCCCTGATCTTATACATTTTTACCTTTTTCGATGTCCTTGATAACTTGTATCTAAGTTTTTTAATATACATTATTTTGTATTATTTTCCATAATTGCTACCTATTTTTTTTTTTTTCGAATGCCTTCTCATAATCGACAAAGGTGGTATAAATACTGACGTTAAATTCTCTTCTCCAGTGTCTGTTTGAGGCAGAATATGTAATCCATACAGGATATTCCTTTGCTAAATTCAAATTGTTCTTCTGACAGAAGAGTAGGTGTTATTATCTAGAGCATATCTTTTATTATTTTTGCATATATTTTATATCTAGTATTTAACCAACTAATTCTTCGTTAGTTATCATCTCCTTTCTTAAAACTGAAATAACTTTTGCTTTCCTCATTTTTCTAGGACGAATCCCATTTTTCAACATGTATTAACTAAATATAACGTAAGTACCTGAGTTTTAGAAGCATTTCTCCACATTTAATCAGTTAATTTTATCCAGTCTAGGAGCTATTCTGTTTTGAATAGTCTTAATGCTGCATCGATTTGTTCTATGACCATAAGATCAATTTCTTTAACATCTTTAACATCAGCCCATTATTTCCCTGGAAGTTTTCCTTTTTTTTTTTGTAACTGCTTTACGTCCCTTTTTAACATCGAGGTCTTTAGAGACGGGAAAGGATGGGGGCAAGGAATGGGAAGGAATTCGGCCATGGCCTTTTGAAGGAAGCATCCCAGCATTTGCCTGGAGTGATTTGGGGAAACCGTGGAAAACCCAAATCTGGATGCCCGGACGGGGATTCGAACCGCCGTGCTCCCGAATGCGAGGCGAGAACGCTAACCATTACACCGTCCTGCTCGGTGGAAGTTTTCCGTTATACCATAATTCTTTGAAGTGTTTTATACACGATTCAATTACATCGCAGTTAGCAGTTCACATTTCATTTTTGATAAGGTACTTCATAAGCTTATAATCCATAATTTTACCATCAACTTAACAATATTTTTCTTCTTCTACACTCATTCTCATTTTCTGGGGTTCGATCTTGAGTAATTTCTAGACAAGACTTTTGCTTTTGTTTAACTGCTTCTGCAACTTCTTCATTCCACATTCTGAGTCCAGTATTGCTTCTAAATTTTTCTTTCCTCATGCTCCGCCTGTTACTTCAGTATTGATGACGATATAATTTACCATTCTTTGTTGACATCAATTGCAAACTGAAAGATATGTTCCTGCGCCCTTGGTCATCGTTTGCGAGCAGACAAGATAAGCGCTGTGGGTTATATACCTGACCCAGCTCAATATGTTCCGACGTGGAGAGAGCTGTTTAAATATCTAGTTTAGAAGATCTCCAATCATACACATTTTCTCGACTACTGTAGTTAATATATAGACATTAAGATTGCTCTTGTTAATTGTCCGGCAACTATCGAGCGTGGTGAGTGAACGATTAACGATCCTCGTTCCGGCCATACAGGTTTCCATTTTCCAAAATCACACAGGGCAAACGCCGGTATGTAACACAGTAACATTAGGACATAACTTCGGAAAACGTCCCAGCAATCTGAATTTTCGTATACACATAGCTTTTGGTATAATAAATAACATTTTATCCCGCCAATCAGATTGCGTGCGCTGAGGCGCCAACACGCTGGATCAGAGAGGCACAAAGGAACCAGGATAGAGTCCCGGCCAACCTGACTGCCGCGTTTAGGCGTTTTCCCAGAACGATCAGGGCTTTTGCTGGGATGGTCCCCATTTCGCGCCTTATCAACTACATAGTTCACTCTTATCACGAAAAACATAGTTACAGGTTTTGCAGACAAATGTCAACGCAGCAGTACTCCAGTAGAATAAATGTTCCGGATCTGAAAAATCCGGTTCTGTCACGGGTAGTATGCACGTCATTCCACACGGGACAGCTGTGAACAGGTGTCTCGTGTTCCACCACGGCAAAAGCCACAGAAAAGGGTGTAAAGGGTACCGTGATCGATTTAGAAGTTATTCAAGATCATAAATCACAAAATCAGATTTTCACGAATGTATTGGTTCCTGGATCCTGAAAAAGGATTCATAACGCTGTAAAAATAAATAAAATAAAAGTTGGTTCCTGTTGGTCGGAGAATAAAGATAGTTGTAGTGAAAATTGTAGATAGAACAGTTTGTAAGTTAACAACAGTACTTTGCGTCTATTGTTAACGTGTAATTGTTATTTCCCCTCCCTCCCCCCCCTTTGTGGCTTTACGCCTCGTCGACGGTTAAGGTTATTAGAGGCGGGATGGGACTGGGGACAAGGAACGGGAAGGAATTCGGCCACGGCCTTTTTGAAGGAAGAATCCCGGCATTAGCCTGGAGTGATTTGGGGATGCCATGGAAAACCCAAATCTGGATGCGTAATTATTACACTCTCTTGCACATACAATATATTTCTTTGGCAATGTATTTGTTATTCACGGCCGCCAGGTGATAAAATCATTTTGTGAGGAGGATAGGATAGCGTATAAGGTTATATCCAGTGCCCTCGAAAGTACAACCACAGTTCAGGTTAAACAGTCGATTTATTTTTCACTTCAGAGAATACATTCCCTCAGAGGAGTCACCAACCAAATTATTGTTTTCAGACTTCTTCACCAGAAGATTGCAGTTTTCGTGAAAAAGAAAATAGCACACTCGTCCCTCTGACCGAGATTTTAATTTGCCCAACTACAACAGACCATCGCACTTGACTACCCGTCTGCCGTATGCGGCCCATTACCGTCAATCCACTTCTCTCCCATCAGCCACTGCACGACTCCACAGAACCATCTATAGTTATGTTTGGTTCTACCGCAGCGATACGCGGTCCATATGAATATACATACAAATGTTTACAACCTCTCACATTACAGCACCATCCCTGCTGTCCCGTTACAAGTTCTCTAAGGTGGTCTAATACAATTTCTATATACGCGCTACGGCTTCTTTGTTGTAATATAACGATCACAGGAAAACAGTTTTCCGAATCATCTTTGAAGTAGAATTCTAGGCAATTTTTTTCACTCTTTCTTTTGGAGTTTTGGAGACATAATTCATGATATATATGTATAAATCCTTATTTTTTCATAGTCGTCATCAATCTCTGCTGTGCCTTCATCTATATCGTTTTCTATTTATCTTTCAGAAATTCCTCTTCCATCGAATAACCGAAAGCGAATAGATTCCACAAGAGGCGTTAGCGCAGTCGTTATTAGAACAGGCATCGCCACGTGACTGACGTCAATAAAGATGACAAACTACAGAGAATGGCAGTGCGATATCCCTGCAATCACAAGTAGACCCGCAACTTTTGTTGAAATGTCAGACAATAGAGCGAGGTAGAAAAAAATCATTATTAATTACCCACGCTAAACGTTCCGGAATTTAGTAATTTCGCATCCTAGTTTTGACCTGATGATAAACTAGCTATACCTGAGATTTTAGATAAAAGGAACTGGTGACCCCGCTTTTCTATTTTTGACCTAAGACAACTCCAATGGAGGGGCTGATACCAGATCCATGGATGAACCTACTTATTGGATTCCTCCTACGCATTTATTATGGCTCCACTTGTAAGACAAGTACTGAGTTATATTTCCATTATCAAAAATGAAACATGAAATTGTAGTACTTACTTCGCCTCTTTGATCGTACGTTTCTCACACAAATCTCAGGAGCGACAGGTTTGAATTCAGCGAGCAATGAAGTGTAACACGCATAAGCTCCATCCTCTACCTTTACGCACTGTGTCAGTGGACAGGGGACTGTCCATTTCACGCATCTGTTGGCTGTCGCCTTCACACTGGCTGATAGCATATCGCGGCAAAAGCAATTAAGCGCGTCTGTCGGGCGCGCAGATTTGCTGGCGGCAACAGCATCACGCACGACTGACAGAGAAAAAAGGGCCAACGACAACCTTCTGGCGCAGAGCTATCGATAAATGGAAACCGGTGAATCCGCTTACCACCGCACGTTTTTATTGCTGACTGCGACACCATCAATTTTTTCCATTAAAGGATTGTTAGTCACCGCTGCTTAAAAGCTAGGTTTCAGTAATCACATCCTATTATTTAGATACAATAACGCTTCCCTAGAAAATTAACGGACATGAAGTAGTTTTGACTCAGTAATTTCATCCATAGCAAGAAACAGCGGTTTGGGTGGTTCGTTAGATTATATTAATCTGAGCTTGGTTTTCAACTCACGTTTAGTGAGACTCTCCCGAAGGAGGTATACTTAGCCTGGTGTTGGAGGTAGGGTTGCCAGTTCCTTTCCTAACCTAACCAGATAATACTACTTGGTAAAACGGACCTACAGTTTAACGTGGAATCAGAATCACGGAA
This sequence comes from Vandiemenella viatica, assembly GCA_031002005.1. Taxonomy (NCBI): domain Eukaryota; kingdom Metazoa; phylum Arthropoda; class Insecta; order Orthoptera; family Morabidae; genus Vandiemenella; species Vandiemenella viatica. The sequence continues at coordinate 101,298,568 of CM061920.1, read as the reverse complement.
GCTTTGTAGCGTTCTTCACATTACACAGCAGGTTGTGTCAGAGACGAAAGTCGGGCTGATAGTCTATTCGAAACGGGAACTTTCCAATATCCGAGCAAACCATTTACCACTGAATCACCTGGCCGCTTAGTCTATAAAATGATAACATAATTGTTTATATCAATATTGTACTAGTTATGCTGAACCAAAGAGTGAAAAGGTGATAATTGAACTTTTTAGTATGTAACGGAGTAATAGAAGATTCTTAAAGTCACTTACATCTTAGAAGTTGTAGGATTTTAAATGCACTGATACGCAAGCGCAGATTGGTAGTTCAGGTGGGATTTTAAATCACATCAATACGCAGCTAGGGATTTTTATTAGCGACTGAATTTCGAAAACTGGTGTGGTTTACTGATAACATCAAATGTGAATTGAAGTGCCGATTCCTGTGGAAGTGAGGTGTCAGACCAAACCTGTGATTTTGACGACACCAGCTTTACTCTGGAGCCGAAGTCTACAAATGAAGCAGGGAGCTGTATCTCCACGAGTTTCATCCTACTACTCCTAACTGCCACTCCAGGGAAGACGACGGTTGCCTTTATACAAGAATACAGATCTCCTCGAATACGATATTGTGCAATACTTTCTTTATCAATCAGAAATGGAGGTTTACAATTTGTTTGTCAAAAAAATAACTGTAAGTGACATTTTTCAAACCATTTTGCAGTGAGGATGTAGCGAGGCCATACGGGATTGATGGTGGTCTCTTAGTAAAATTACAACATTAAGCTTTGCAGTCTCCTTCTTGTCTTTCGACGAGTGTATACAGTCACTCTCGATCCTTGATTTCACACAGTAACATCACACGCGTACATATTGTGCAAGATATGCTTAATGTTCATTGTTTACCCATAAAAATGCCCATGCATACCACAATGTCCGTTATTCTAATGAAATGAAGGGTTCATTCTCGTGAAGATTAATCTAAAGAGAGGAAAAAACAATTCAATTCAATGTTAGTTTTAATTTTAGATATTTTTTTTTTTACTTATGGCTTTACGCCTTGTCGACATCGAGGTTATTAGAGGCGGTATGGGACTGGTGACAAGGAACGGGAAGGAATTCGACCATTGCCTTTTTTGAAGGAAGCATCCCGGCATACGTCTGGAGTGATTTGGACTTTTGACATATTGGAACATTTGATGTAAACACGTGCCTGGTGGTTGAGAACATATTGGCATTTGGTTTCAGATATTAAGAGCTCACAGTTGTATTGAGCCACTGTGGTTAGTTAATTATATTAATTACCTAATTTGTTCCATGAAAAATAGCTTGGAACATCGGCATATAATAATGTTTTTGCGAATTGGCGGAACACATCAGATTTTTGACACAATGTGAAAAATTCAGTTTGTGGTTTGTCGTTTTTGGTGGCTCAAGTATTCTTTGGAAAATATTTTCTTCGGTGAAATACACACGTTGACCGTTTTCAAGATGTATTGCAAGATGGTGGATGGAAGGGTCTCTTTAATGGGTGCGAAAACTAAAAATATTCCTTATAGCTTCGTTGCTGCTGTTGTATCTACCTATTTGGTATCGTGTTATTTCATATTTTTATTTACATTTTAAACTTCAAATACGGCCAAATCACTGCCTTTATTAACATATTTGCAAAGGTACTTAATGTATTTTACAAAACTGCAAAACTCGACATTAATATGAGCCTTATACGTTTTTGAAAGCAATGGTGAGTATGATACCACCCAATGATTGTCAATTTCAACTTGGTTTCTAGAATTTGACATTCACATTGTAAATGTTTGGCCACCATTCTCATCGTTTCTGCTGCGATACAACGGATAACCATCGATATCCGTAATAGTATCATTCGTATATTCCTTTGGAAAACGCTTCTTACATTTTCCACCTTACATGCATGGCGATGTCATGTTAAAAGCACCGCACGGTCCGTGGATCGAGTGACTGGTAACAATATCAAACAATTCTTGATCAATTAATGGGTCCGGAATTTCGGCTGAAATTATTTCATCAATTTCTTCTGGACGGATTTTAACTTCAAGCCAAATCAAAATGTGAGAATGAGGCAAACCTCGCTTTTGCCACTCAATCAAATACAGATAGCAACGTGTGTTACCAAAAACTGAATGTTTTACGATTAAATCAATCAATGATTTTAATTTTTGTTTGAACACACGTGCCGTGGCATCATGACGATGCATTGATTGATGGCCTGGTAATAGCAAAGTTTGTATTTCCTCCCAATTCGGATTACATGTAAATGTAATAAACAAATCTGGACGACCATAATGACGTAAGTCATCGCATCTTGTATATATTCCTGCATGTTCCGTGAACTGCCGATGTAGCTTGAAGGTAAAATAAATGCATTACCGATATCATTGGCGTTTAAATTTTCATAAATACTGCCGATAACAGTATCTCGTAAGAGGATGTTGAATAAATCGCCAATGCTTGTTTTCAACCTTGGCGTACATATCCACGACGTATTGAAGGCACAGTTGACGATATCGAAGGATATAGTTATCCTAATTACGTCTAATCATCAATCGGGGGGCATAGTACTTCATTGAAGTAACTTTTTTATTTGTTTTATTACCTGAAAAAATAATAAATTAAATAGTAAAAAAAAAGAATAAGAAATCAATATAGTGGGCCAGCTATAATCCGTCCCTTGGTCGGAATACTGCGGGTCTACTGTACTAATAAAATAACGAATTCAATAGTTGAATATTAAATTTACCAGCAATTGGATCACGCTGTTTGATGTTGATGTGATATTCATTCTGCCCTTGCCAGAATATCAGTGGATACTGGAGTGCGTCATACGAACGGTGTAGATCCGAAATTATACTAACAGTTCTATCTTGACGTGTGACTTTAATCAACTGAGTCACCAACCATAAAAACTGCAACTTCATCTACGGTTGGCGCGTTGAATCTGCCAGCGTGTTCTCCTGATGGTAATTTGTCAGCTTTGATGACAATTTGATAGTTGTCATTTTTTAATTGTGGCGACACAGTTGAATAAGTTGATTATTATTTTCCAAACTATTTTCCAACAATACCACAATTGCTCTCTCTTCTGCTTGTTCGATGAAATTATACTGGCACTTAGTTTTCAAGCGTTCCTCACAATTTCCAATAGATTT